>SDEE01000169.1:0-77229 GCA_004126415.1 Candolleomyces aberdarensis
ACCACTTTTGCACCACAAGGGCGGCTTCCTCCCTTTTTAGGTAAGCCCCGCGCACCTCCGCGCGGCTTAGGGTTCGGGATTTAGGGTTCGGGACTTAGGGTTCGGGCTTTAGGGTTCGGTTAGGGTTCGGGATTTAGGGTTCGGTTAGGGTTAGCTTAGAGGTTAGGTCAGGTATATCAATCTTCTGCGCCTTTGGCGCAGTCATTTTCGGTCCTAGAGTAGTCAATTTCAAAGTTTTTTTCAAGTTTTTTTACATGTAGGGGCACGCGTGTTACCGAGGCATTTTAGCCGAGGGTACTAAAGACCTCCTTGAAAAAGCGCCAAGACCATGCACACGGCATCTGCAGCTTCATCCGGCCGGCTTTTTGCGATCATTCATTTCCGCCCACGCTAATGAGGATTGAAGAATCTGTTCGCTGTACTTCGTTTGGCATATTTATTTACATCCATGGTTTATATACCCCACGAGCGATATTTTGGGTGTTTGAGCATTTCTGTGGTACAAAAGTACCCTGCTCAAGTACCCCACATTTGTGACATCAAGGTAGGCGGATGATACATCTTATGTATGTCAAGCTCACGCAGCGCCTAGGTGGACGAGTTGACGGTCAGGAATATGCCCTACCCTGCGTCTGTCAGAATAATGGCTCGGGAGGACGATGAGAAATGCGAAGCCGTAATGAAGATGTACGATGTATTTTGCAGAGGCTCACTTCCACCCTTTGTGTGTCAACCATGAGTACAGGCGTGTAAGTTTTCGATGAAGTGCATTGACAGTTATCTTTCAAGGCGATCGTTGACTGTGTCGAAGATACGCAACTTGAGACAACGCATCAAGTTGACGACTTTTGGGGTAGAAGATGGAACGGCGGAGCAAGTCACGAAGCTACGAGAACATAATCAAGATCACACCGGGGCTAAAGTTCAGGCGGTGGATTTTCTACCGTACGAGGGTCACCCTTGCATTGAAGCGCATGCAAGGTACTTTACCGATCGGAACCTTATACTACGAAAGGAGCGTCCCGTTCCCAACCAACGTCAAATGCCTCGGTACATGCCGTGCGAAGCATCGGCCCACTTAACACAGGTAAGGAGGGACAGTACATATGTATGTTATTTAGTTCTTCTATATTGTCATCAATTGGATGACAGCGTTGGCATGGCGTTTGACACGGAGTGGTGCAGACTGGGTGCACCACTCCCCCCAAAAGGGGGGATACAATCATAGTCTTTGGTGCACCACTCAGAGACTATGGTTATACTGGAATTTGCACCAGATTCACAGCATCGGCTGAGAGCGGATGGTGAGGACATGATATCTATGTCTGGAATACCCCTCAGGCTGATTACGTCCTTAGTTAGCCCAGCCTTCGAGCGCCAAAGGCAACCAAACCGACTTTTCCGACCCTAGGTTTTTTTCTTGAAGGTCGAGCCACCCTCGAGCGAAAACTGATCATTCATCGGTATAGGCTAATGCACAATGGCCATGCACTCTACTTAAACGATGTCAGTCAGCTACGATTACCTTTGTAATAAGCTACAACACCAAAATCAATTGTTATCACATCAGACCCTGTTGTGAGTTTTATCAAAGATGGTCAGAGAAACGTGTGTCCAGGTACTCCCGGACGGACCTTTTCTATTCAACTCCCCGAATTAGGCGCCCGCCTGGTGCATACCGTGCACACAGCCATCGACAAACACGGCAAACCACAAGTTGAGCACCCTCGCACAGCGTGTTTTCGACACCCTCTAACCTACCCCATCCACTGACCCCTCATGTGGTGCTCCCTTTGCTTTAAATTCTGGTGGTGGAAACGCAGATCGACGGATTCATTGAACCCCACCAGCTCCAGCGGCTCGAGTCAAAACAACGTCAGATCTCACTTGATAAACGACCAATCGACCAATTACACCAATTACACGACATTCAACGATTATTCCGTGGATAACTCGACGACCTATCATCAAGAGGGTAATCAAGGAGTCATATTCAACGGTGATTTCTTTGGGGACTATCCTGACGCTGCTACCGCTCAGTCCCCTACGGATAACCAGTGCTACGTTCCAGCAGCTGTGAATGAGGAAACTGGGGGTCTCCGTGGAGGCCATGCTCGCGGTGATCCCACGGGCATCCAGTGCCATGTTCCGGCAGCTGTGAATGAAGAATCTGGGGGCCACGCTCACAGTGATCCCATCCCGGAGATGCCGCAAACACCTGGGACACCGCCGTACAGTGAGTGTCTCTCAACGCGTAGTATGCATGACCAATTGACGCTGCTTGAACCTCCCTTACACTGGAGGTGCCCATGGCGACAATGTCGATGATCAGTTGCTGAAGACGCCAAAAGAGACACCGCAAACCATTGGATCAGACCAAGAGCAGGGCTCTGAAGAAATCGTCGGGAGCGCCAATACTGGTCAGCGTACTGAAGCCTTCAATGATAGAGATGGCGTATTCATTCGCTCAAATTCAGGAGACGATCCCAAATCTCGGAAAGACGACCGTGTCACACCAAATAAGAACAGCAGCAGTGAGTAGTGATACTAGGCTATTGTCCCTCTGTCATTTGATCGATCTACTTCTTCACTAATCCTAAGTATATTTCTTCGGAACTGGAAATTCACGTGGAAGCGGCGATGCTGACGATAGGCTGTCAGAGACTGTGCAAACCCGTGGAACGGACCGCAAGGGGAAAAGCGTCCAGACCAACTATACTCGGGATGCCGGGCATACAAGTAATGCCGTCTCCACTGGTGGAAGTCGTACCGCTAGTCCCTCAATTTCAGTAGACGATGATCGATCTTGGGTACGAGTTATGCCCAATACCAGCAACTACGCTTCATCGCGTGCGCATTCTCCATATCATTCAAGCTCTCCTTCGTTTTCTTCGTGGCATGGTAAGTTGAAGGGTACGGCTTTTTTCGCTCCTCACATTCACTTAATCCACCTTAGGATCTCGTTCCTCGGTTTATGACACCGCTTACCGCTCAAACCCAACACCTCGGCATAGTGCCCCCACGGCCCACCGCGGCGGGTCTCATCCCACCCTATTGGAACTCAGTCAGTTCTTGTATTCTCTGTTTGGGGGCTCGGCCAACCTCGAAGTCCAAGAGGTTGTTGGAGACCCGCAGGCAGGAAGTGGAACGTTCCAGGCTTTGGCTTCAGGTAGGGCCGCATATTCATTGCGTTGTATCCACACTGACAACTCTTTTGCAAAACTAGTCAACTCCAAGAAACTGGCTGTGGGAACTGGAAATACACTGGAGGCTGCAAAACAAGATGCTGCCAACAAAGCATTGCAATTCCTTTCTAATGAGTATGGAGTACAGTTGGGTGCCAATTGAGGCTAGGGGAAGACCGACTATGGTCGATGGTAGTATAAGTAAAAGCTGGAGTGCTGAATAGGATATAATCCAATATTGATAGCGAATACGACTTACAAGTTACAGGAGGCTCGTTCATTTAAACTCTTGTGATGCGGGTCATACAGGTCATACAATAACCCAATTCAAGCATAGATATAGCTAGAGAAGGACAAAGTCATAAACGTCTAGAACAAGTGTAGTCTGATACAGACGCATTAGCGATTAGGGAGAAATCTGAGGGAACTCCTGGGATGGGCTGGCTAGCAAGAGACTGACATTCGTCGACTCTAATACGGTTGTTCGGTGAAGAGGGGATCATCCGTTTTACATCAATTTCATTAGACAGGGCTGAAAAATGATACCAATGTGAGGTCTATTCCTAGCCTGTCGGCCGGAAATTCTACCTGCGGAATCGCCACGGGCAACCTAAGACAAACCGGAAAGGTGGTAATGAGAGGACGAGAGGAATGGAATCTGAGAATACTGACTTTACCACTCAGTTCCGGCAAGAAATTGGGGAGGCGGAGCGCCGACGAAGCAACTTTCTTAAACCCACCAGCATTCCAGCATTGCAGGTTGATTAGTTGAGTTCATCCGAACAAAGTGTCCAAGACTGCCCAGAGGGGTCATTGTGCTCATAATAACGGATGGACAATGCGTTACGGTACCAGGCTCGGAGAGGTTGCAGATAGGCGCGCTCGGGAAACTAAGGAATATGCACAGTGCCTTTGTGAAGCGGACAGCATGAGGACAACTTCAATGGTAAACATTCTCTTCGCTGATTCCATCGAAACAGCCTTATCAAACGGCTTAAGTCGTGCAAGGGCGGAGCTGCATTGAAGCACGAGCGCGGTAGGTGGATACCACTCATTCAGATGGAATTCTGAGATACAGGAAGTGCAAGAGGGGGAACCGAGACCAGTTTGTCCATTGGTGTGGGGAACGAACAAGTTGCCGGCACCGCCATCATTAATTAAAACCCGGACGCCGAGGGAAAGGTAACTTTGACCTCTTCCATCATGCCCCTCATGGATGTACTCTGCGTTCTCGTCGACCACAACAGACAACTGATCGGAAGCTACTTCGAAGTCCAGATCGAAGATCAAGCCACCATTATGGGCCTAAAGAACCGCGTCAAGGAAGCAGCTGCCTCAAACCTCCGGCACGTTGGTGCTCTCGACCTTGTGGTGCTGAGACCCACGGATCCGTCCGCTCTCATGGTCGAGAGGGGTGAACTACAAGCAAAGGTCAAAGAACTATACGAGCGCGACGAACTCGAAATGCTCGGCTCCCTTGCGAAAATAGGAGATCTGAAGATAGACAATGAGGTACTCGTCGTACAGATCGGTCGTCCAGACCCCCAGAGTAAATGCCCTCCCCTTGACACTGTCTCCTCGCTGATGTTTCACCTCTTCAGCGCAAGGTGGGTATGTCTTGGAGCCTCATCTCTCGCCCGTACCTCAGGAATACCACAACGTGATCATGTCCGCGCACCGAAAAGGCATCATCACGGCCGAGGACTTGAAACTGAGTCGAATTGTCGAAGAGCAGAGCCCGAATGCCCGAATTCAAGAGTTCCAGAAGCTACTCCAACGTCCTCGTCGCTTTGATGAGGACGAAGCGATCAGGGCTTCCTATGAACGTGGTACGTTCTTCCTCTCCCGATGCAACCTTCTTCATCGCTGAAACGAGTTCGAAGCAAAGAAAATTGTTGCTCTGCCGAAACCTAACGCATCGGGGTCTTACAACAGCGCGCCCTCGGATTCTAACAACAGCGCCATGCCCAATCCTCACAACAACGCCTTCCCAGAACCTAACGACAGGACCATGTCGACTCCTGAACTGAATCTCGAGGCTGACAACGACAGGTACACTTGCAGTGTCGCAGAGATGCTTCATATCCAGCAAGTGTTGGTCTGCAATTTTTCCATAACGGCGCAATTGGTATCAATTCCAAGGGATCGTTTTAGCGAAGACTTTGCGAATGCCGCCATCTTCTTTCCGTTCTCATTCGGCTTGAGGCAAAATCCTGATTTCGAGTTCAGATTGTGAGTGCTCTTCTTTCTGATTTTCAGGTTCCACTAGTTGACGTGCTCTATTTAGTAGCGATTACAGTTGGCCGTTCAAATTATTCATTCGAGTCGCGCAAAAGCTTTATTCTTATCGTCCTAAAAGCGATTTCCTATTCTCAAGTGGCCTTCTACCCCGGTTCTTTGCGCAAGTCCAATCGGAGCCATACAGTACGGAAGATAAGTTTTACATGTTGCTTCAAGCAGGGAGCCTTCTTCAATTCGTAAACACGCACATGGAAAAGTATCAGGAGAAGAAGGACCTTTCTCTGGTGGTAGCATACATCGACAAGTTTGGAAGAGCGGAACGAATGATCGTCTATCAGGATCAGAACGATGACAAAGTGCGTGGCGTACCTTCATCGAATGTAAATGCTAACCCGCTCTAGGTCAAATACACGAAACCTCGAATTTTCAACCTCAACGCTAAGACGGAACTCCTCGAGTTCCTCCGCGAACTTTATAATCTCGCGTCTTGGGTGGCAACAGAGTCGGAGGAGGATGTGGCTGACGCATCGATCAAGGTATCATCGCTCAAGGCCGCTTTGAACGCCGCTGCGAAAAAACCGGGAGTCAGTGCGTGGACCACCAAACCCTCCCGCAACCAGTCGGAAGATGAATTCACAGAGCAAGAGCCGGCCTCCCAGCGATGGAGAACCGGAGATGGTAGGGATGAATTTGCTGAGCAGCTCGAAGTGGCGGGATACGAGGTGGAACCCCTAGTCTTTGAAGACAGCTTAGGTGTGGTATGGGAAGAAGTGGACCCAGTACGAAGGTGCCTTGTTTCCCCTGCGTTCCATCTCAACGTTTTTTTTGCAGCCGCCGCCATCCAGGATCCGGACTGTGTATAAACGATCGGACGTCGAGCAGAAGACGCCCCTAATTGCAAAGCGAATTCGTAAGTCCTCGTCGCAGGAACTCGAAATTCTGCAATACCTCCATGCCAAGCCGTCCGTATCTCCATACATCATCGCCCTGGTCGCTCATTTTGCTGTTGACACTGCGACGTATCTGATCTTCCCGGCACTTGCTCGTATCTACGAAGAGTCTTTGCGCCACGGAGAAATCAAGCAGCCCTGTCAAAGCCTAGTTAACGGCGTCGCCTACCTCCACGCAAACCGAGTCGCTCACCTGGACCTGAAGCTGGACAATCTTCTCTACGACAAGGAAACTGGGCAACTGAAGATTATCGACTTTGATATTGCGGTGCGAGTCAAGGACGAGGATCAAGAGATTGAAGGTTATCGTGGTACCCCCGGCTGCACAGCGCCTGAGATGGGTAATGAAGGTGGCCCAAAGCGGAGGTATAGCGCTATCAAGGCTGATCGGTGGGCGTGTGGTCTCGTTCTCAAGACGTTCCTCAAATATGAACCTACGAACGGTTTCTCGACTCTTGCGGAGCGGCTGATGGCGACGGACCCTAGTGAGCGACCATCGCTCGTTGAGTGGTGCAATACTCTAGCCGTTCGAGGCGACTCTGGAGGCGCGAAGGATATGAAACTCGCTGGGACGACCGTGGATCATAGGCGAAAACATAGTGACGATTGCGGTGTTCTGGAGCCACTTGCGAAGAAGACGAAGACGGATCATGCCAACTGATGTGTGGATGAACCATGGCATTGTAGATTAACATATCTCTACCTTACCGTACATCCCCTTTCATATAACATCCCCAGCAATTTGTCGCCTTCCTCATCCTTCCGTCACTTCGCAAGCTGGCCGTATTTGGATACCCCACGATTACGGGGAAAGCGGAGTATAATGTCACATCTCTGAGTTGATCCCCAAAGCGTTGGATGAACGGGGCGAAGGTAAGCGACAGAGTGTCTGTGTCATTACAGCAACATCGAAAAAAGATAAAAGTGGCCGGAAGTACCGACAAGCATTAAGAAGAGATAGAAAGAGAAATAAACAAATACGAGTCCCAGGATCCAAGGTTCAACCATAGCTCCTCATCCAGCACACCATGAATCATGTACGGAGGCTTATGGACTGCTGGGTCCCAAGGACCTGTATTCTTAAAATTCCCATCCCATAGAATCCATTGATACATCCTGAGCAGACGGGAAATAGCTAGGTATCCGAAATCCGAAATTCCGAGCGCCGTTGTAAGTGTTAGCCTCTCGAGCCCTGTTTATTGGCCCCTTTCTTTCTCTCTTCCTCAGGATTTCCTCTGCTTCTCCCTGACCTCGAATGAGGAAACGGTCGAAATTCTGTGCTTTACAGCATGCAGATACGTACAAACTGAGGGACCCTGGCGACACACACACTAGCGTCCACCGCAACCCACAAGTGCACGCTAACGATGTCTCTTGGCCAGGATGAAGAGTCGGCGCTGATGTCCAAAGCCACAAGTCCGGGTTTGAAAATGATGTTGACGAGGAAATTCCTCCTTTCATGAATGTATGCTAGTACTTGCAGTGTCGTAAGGTGTTGACTTCTACGCACCCCGCACTCTTTCATATCCAGTTCCTCGTCACTGACGTCTCCGTGCTTCGAACACGTTACGACCTAGACCTCAGCCCGAATGGCCCGTCGCTACGCCCAAGAAGCAAGGCAAAAGGCTGCATCACGTATGTTTATCGAGAGCCGCCATCATCTCGTTTGCATCAACACCATTTTGGAAGGCAGGATGCCGCTTTTGGGCATGAGGAAGCGAATAGGCAGAAAACCCCGGGCTAATACGTATGAACCAAGACACTAAATTTCTGCATCACCGCGTCAGGCGCTCGGAACGTACGAATACTTCTTGACGAATCGGCCCCATTATCGTTGCCAGCGCACATATGTTTCGTGATGTTTGGGGTCGTCTAGAGGTCTATAAAAGATGGGATGGAACGAACATTCAGTCCTCAGCACTCTTCAGCCTTTCGACGAGTTTCCAGCTAATCAGCCTCTCTTCTCCATTAACTACTCTTTGCACTACCACCCCCACCCCACTTTTACCTAAACACTATGCTCGCTCGCATCTTCTCCCTCGTCGCCGCCTCCTCCCTCTTCCTCCTTGCTGCCGCCGCTCCTGGTGGAAAGGAAAACGGTGGACACAACGACGTCAGCCAATGCAATAATGGCGAGGTCTACTGCTGCAACCAAACTCAAGAGGCAGAATCCGTCGACAAGCGCACCAGTGTTATCCTCGAACTTGTTGGGGTTGATGCCAGCAACCTCCAAGGGCTTGTTGGATCCAACTGTTCCCCGCTTACTGCTATTGGCGTCGGGAGTGGTGGAAGCTGGTAAGTTGTTTTCCTGAGCCTTCACTCAGGATCTGGGGAGCTGACATTGTTTTTTCAATTTGTAGCTCGAATCAGCAAGTGTGTTGCCAGAAGAACTTTAACAGTACGACGCGTTCCCTTTCCTCGAAATCTTTCCTAAATGAAGTGTGAACTGCTAACTGATTTTGGGCCGCTTTTTCTAGATGGTCTCGTCGTAATCGGTTGCTCACCTATCGACATCTCTGTCTGAGAGGCTCGAGCTTGCGTGAAGCACTGGCAATACATTAGTAGTTCGGTGATCTCGTCCTTAGACTTTAGATAAAATTATGACAATGATTAGCTGTGATCACGCTCTGTATACATTCTGTTCACTGAGTTGTTCGGCTTTACCACAACCACGCAACTGCGTTGGTCAGTCGTGCTAGTCATGCATATCTCGATGATCCAAGACGGACTGGGCGCGGCCTAGCGGTCGACTACGGTTATATTTGGAGTTCTGCTGCTGTCGCCTCTAATTATCACACGAGCCAGCTGGCTCGATCCCAAGCCCTCCTGCACGTTGATACCGTTGACGTTGTGGTGTTAAGAATATCCCTCTGTACAACGAGCAACTGAGCTCGAGATCTGTCTATCGATGCCTTTCACACCCTTTTGTTCAAGGTTTCCTCTGACCTTCCCTAACCTCGAAGGATGAAATGGTCGAGTTTCTGCGCTTTACAGCATGCAGATACCTACACTCTGACGGATCCTGGCAACACACATACTAGCGCTCACCTTCCGGTAATTTTTACCTGTCCCCCGCAGCCCACACCTGCCACACGCTAACGATGTCACTTCGCTAATAGCTTGAAGAGTCGGCGCTGATGTCCAAAGCCACAAGTCCGAGTCTGAAAATGATCTTGCCCACATGTTGACGAGGAAATTCCTCCTTTCATGTCCTTATGTCAGTACTTGTGTCGTAAATAGACCTGCCTCTACGTACTCCGCACTCTTTCTCTTATCCAGTCACTCATCACCCACGTCTCCGTGCTTCGAACACGTTATAATTACGACCTCAACCTCGACTCGAAAGACCCGTCGCTATGCCCAAAGGCTTTGTCACGTATGTTTGCCGGGAGCCGTCACCATCTCATTTGCATCCGCACCATTTTGGAAGGCAGGATTCCGCTTTTGGGCATAGGGAAGCGAATAGGCTGAAAACCCCGGGCTGATACGTATGAACCAAGAGACTAAATTTCTGCATCACCGCGTCAGGCGCTCGGAACGTACGAATGCTTCTTGACGAATCGGCCTCATTATCGTTGCCAGCGCACATATGTTTCGCGATGTTTGGGGTCGTCTAAGGGTCTATAAAAGATGGGATGGAACGAACATTCAGTCCTCAGCACTCTTCAGCCTTTCGACGAGTTTCCAGCTAATCAGCCTCTCTTCTTCATTAACTGCTCTTCGCACCGCCACCACCACCCCACCTTAACCTAAACACTATGCTCGCTCGCATCTTCTCCCTCGTCGCCGCCTCCTCCCTCTTCCTCCTTGCTGCCGCCGCTCCTGGTGGAAAGGAAAACGGTGGACACAACGACGTCAGCCAATGCAACAATGGCGAGGTCTACTGCTGCAATCAAACTCAAGAGGCCGAATCCGTCGACAAGCGCACCAGCCTTATCCTCGAGCTGGTCGGTGTTGATGCCAGCAACCTCCAAGGCGTCGTTGGATCCAACTGTTCCCCACTTACTGCTATTGGTGTTGGGAGTGGTGGAAGCTGGTAAGTTATTTTCCCGAGCCTTCAGTTGGCGTTTGAGGAACTGATGTTGTTTTTTCAATTTGTAGCTCGAATCAGCAAGTGTGTTGCCAGAAGAACTTTAACAGTACGATGCGTTTCCCTTTCCTCGAAATCTTTCCTAAATGAAGCGTGAACTACTAACTGATTTTATGCCGCCTTTTCTAGATGGTCTCGTCGTTATCGGTTGCTCACCTATCGACATTTCTGTCTGAGAGGCTCGAGCTCGCGTGAAGCAGTGGCAATATATTAGTAGTTTGGTGATCTCGTCCTTAGACTTTAGATTAGATTATCAAGCAATGCTTAGCTTTGATGACGCTCCGTATACATTCTGTTCACTGAGTTGTTCAGCTTTACCACAACCACGCAACTGCGTTGGTCAGTCGTGCTGTTTATGCGTATCTCGACGATGCAGGAAGGACTGGACGCGGCTTAGCGGTCAACTACGGCTATATATGGAGTTCTGCTGCTGTCGCCTCTAACTATCACATGAGCTGACCAGATGCAGCCGGTCCGTCAGGCGAGGTCACAAATACTTAGCTGAAGTCGCTCGACCTGTGTCATCATAAGAAAGATCACGTCAACGCAACAAGATCCCAAGGCCTCCTGCACGTGTAAACTGATGCCGTCGACCTTGTGATGTTGAGAATATCCCTGCCTTTCCTGTCCACCTGGCAGCTGGGTCGAGATCTGTCTATCGACGGTTTTCACAAAGTTCTTTTCCTCAAGCTGTCCTCTGGTTCCCCCTAACCTCGAAGGATGGAATGGTCGAATCTCTGCGTCTTACAGCAAGTTGATACATACACCCTGACAGACCCTGGCAACATACAGACTAGTGCTCATCTTCCGGTAATTTTTACATGTCCACCGCAGCCCACAGCTGCACGCTAACAATTTCTCTTCGCTAGGATGAAGACTCGGCGCTGATGACCAACCCACAAGTCCGAGTTTGAAAATGATCTTGCCCACATCTTCATAATCACGAGGAAATTCTTCCTTTCATGTCTGCATGTCAGTACTTATGTCGTAAGGTGTTGAGTAATGATAGACCTGCTTCTACGCACAAGTTCGTACACTCTCTTATCCAGTCACTCATCACCGACGTCTGTGCGCTTCGAACACGTTATAATTACGACCTAGACCTCAGCCCGAGAGGCCCGTCGCTACGCCCACAAAGCAAGGCAAAAGGCTTTATAACGTATGTTTGCCGGGAGCCGTCATCATCTCATTTGCACCGACACCATTTTGGAAGGCCGGCTTCCGCCTTTGGGCACAGGGAAGCGAATAGGCTGCAAACCCCGGGCGACTACATACGAGCCAAGAGACTAAATTTCTGCATCACCGCGTCAGGCGCTCGGAACGTACGAATACTTCTTGACGAATCGGCCTCATTATCGTTGCCAGCGCACATATGTTTCGTGATTTTTGGGGTCGTCTAAGGGTCTATAAAAGATGGGATGGAACGAACATTCAGTCTTCAGCACTCTTCAGCCTTTCGACGAGTTTCCAGCTATCAGCCTCTCTTCTCCATTCACTGCTCTTTGCACTACGACCCCCCACCCCAACTTTACCTTAACACCATGCTCGCTCGCATCTTCTCTCTCGTCGCCGCCTCCTCCCTCCTCCTCCTCGCCGCCGCCGCCCCTGGTGGCAAGGAAACCGGTGGGCACAACGACGTCAGCCAATGCAACAATGGCGAGATCTACTGCTGCAATCAAACTCAAGAGGCCGAATCCGTCGACAAGCGCACCAGCCTTATCCTCGAGCTTGTTGGTGTTGACGCCAGCAACCTCCAAGGCGTCGTTGGATCCAACTGTTCCCCGCTTACTGCTATTGGCGTTGGGAGTGGTGGAAGCTGGTAAGTTGTTTTTCCGAGCCCTCAGTTAAGATCTGAGGAGCTGACATTGTTTTTTCAATTTGTAGCTCGACTCAGCAAGTGTGTTGCCAGAAGAACTTTAACAGTACGACGCGTTTCCCTTGCCTCGCAATCTTTCCTAAATGAAGTATGGACTGTCAACTGATTTTATGCCGCTTTTTCTAGATGGTCTCGTCGTTATCGGTTGCTCACCTATCGACATTTCTGTCTGATAGGCTCGAGCTCGCGTGAAGCACTGGCAGTATATTAGTAGATCGGTGCTCTTGTCCTTAAACTTCAGATAAAATTTGGATTATCAATGATCAGCCTTAATGGCACTCTGTATACATTCCGTTCACTGAGTTTTTCGGCTTTACCACAAGCACATAACTGCGTTGGTCAGTCGTGCTGTTCATGAATATCTCGACGATCCAAGGCGGACTGACGCGGCCGAACGGTCAACTACGGCTATATCTGGAATTCTGCTGATGTCGCCGCTAATTGTCAACGGTCAACATGAGCCGACCAGATGCAGCTGGCCTCATATCCAACTCCCCAAGTTTTCCTCAAATTCTCCTTCACCTGCCAGGAGGTAATGATAAAATTTAGCAGTTGGCAGCAGGCATAGGCGGGACTTCATTCCCAACACTATCCTCCCAATCGGCCATGCGCAGTTCTAACCCGGTCACCGTCTGCCTCCGAATCGTTGACTCATCCTCATAGTCTGCGAAGTCAACTCAACGGTTCATCTAAACGAATCCAAATGGCAGACACTCAAACTTCAAGAGCTGGCCTTGGCGGTCTGGGGTATACACGAATGCTTTACGCTTCATGGGAGCCGAACAGAGCTTTCAATTCAGGGCCATCGGCGTCGATGGTAGGGGTGCTTATCAAGAGAAGAGGAAAGGCGGAGATTTGTCAGTCTCTGTGTGAATGACGCTCGATCATGCAAGGACGAATAGGTTTTAAATATCATCGTATTGCAAGCTCAAAATCTGACATGGGACGACGGAACAGGGAACGTGCTCAAGGAAGCTGAATGGCGCTGTGTACCAAGGCGTCAATATGTAGGTTTGGGTGAAACGAGTACGAGTGATACTCACCTAGCTGCAGCCACGACCTGATCGACCAACGATTCAGTCGGAGGTGCATCCGCCGCAGGGCATTCCAACCCCTGGCGCTTCATCAATCTCATAGGTTCCGGTACTGAGCGGGCACTGAAGACATCCGATCTCGCGAACCTGAAGTTCCTACGGCGCGAACCAGCTTGGTCTCCAAAGCATCTCTGTGAGATAAGGGTGCATCAGCATGGACTTAGACGCAGATGAAAGTGATGAAAGAGGAAAAGACTGTACCTTGAATAGCTCGAACTCCCTGTTGAAGAGAGGAACAACGGTTTCCTCGTCGAACAGACCAAAGAAATTCGCCCTCGCACCAGCGTTGACGCCCAAGCCAGCCAGGATCTCGAAGCAACCCCCGAAGCTAGCACCCGTGCTGGGAGTAACGCTAACACCAGAACGCGAGCCAGAGGCGGCAGCCTGTCGCATTGCGATGGCTCGTCCGACGACGCGGTTCGGGGAAGAAGACTCGGCGAATTCACGAATGTTCCCAATTGCGTTTTTGCGAGAACTTGTGCGGTTCACAGTGATTGCAGCTTCTGCTCGACCCTCGAGGCTGAGCCTCATAGCCGCGGATGCGTCCAACTCGAGGAAAACGGTGGCATCAGCGACACCTCCCAGAGCCTCGATACCGAGGTTGAGACTGGGAATTAGGTGCGCCTCAAGGGTCCCGGTGGCTTGGAGGGCGGGGCTAACAGCCAGCTTCAGCGCTAAGTATCAAAAGATTGGTCAGTCAAAATCCGATGCAGGTCAAAATATGCGTACGGGTATCATTGAGCTTGAATGATCCTCCCTGAGCCTGCGCCTTGTCACTGCTCGGGGGGAACACTAGCGAAGCCTTCTCGATCTTGTAGTTGATTCCAACACTGACGTCGGCGTTAACATCGAGGTCGGCATTGGCTTGCACATCAACCTGGAAAGATGGTCCAATTGTCAAGATACTACAAGACCGTTTGTCAGGATACGCATAAATCTGAAAAATCGAAGAAAGTCATACCCTGGGAAGTCGAGTCCGGGAATGCCAATCTGGAAGACACTAATCCTCCCCGAGTCAATCGAGCCCGTAAGTCCGCCAGTCAGATTGACAGCACCGTTAAGAGCAGCGTTGAGAGCTCATCATCCTGTCAGCGTAACTGTCAGAAGAGAAGAACGGAAAACATACTGGCAGTGATGGCGAAATCATCAATCTTGGGTGGGATGATCGTACCCTCCGCCGCAACACCGATAGCTGCCACAGCATGCGCCTTGGCGGAAACGTCCAGCTTGAGACGAGCTTCCAATGGGGGACACGCGAGCTCCTGGTCAAGTACGTTGAACGTCTTGTCGACATTGAGTGGTGGAAGAGTGATGGACTCGTCAAGACTAAGATCGTTGAGTTGCTTAACAGCTGATCAGCAAGGCTCGGTTAGCATTCAGTCAGACGACACTATAGCGAGACCTACCTGAGATTGCTTTCTTGATAAATCCAAACTGTCGCTTTCCTCGGGCACCGAGGGAAGTAGGAGGTACAGATGCTGCCGCGCCGGGAACGTTGGCTGCCTGAATGGTAAAGCTGACGGTGCCAATTCTGCAGAAGGGTCAGTCATCCGAAGCCTCGAGTCAACAGGATAGAAAGTGCATACTGCGAGGTGTCTGCAGATGCGAAATCAGTATCGATATGCAGAGCCTTCACTTCAGGCTGCACTCCGCCTCGCCTCACTAGCCGCCTGGCGATATTTTCGGGAATCGACTGGTCCTCTGGAACCCATGCTCGAGATATGTGAGCGAACGCGTTTTGGCCACACTGAATTTCAAAATGCCTGAGTTCGATGCCAATGAATGATTAGTAAATCGAAACACATACCCTCTCTGGAAGCCGAGCAATCTTCCCCACAGCACCGATGCTCTGATATAGATGGTCGCATTCCGATTCCCCGCCGGTGCAGACCAGCCGAATATCTTGAGAAAGCGCGTCTTTTTGACAGTCCAAAATCTCCCATCCTGCCGCAGTTGTGATGTCGGTAATGGAATCAGTGGAACCCGTCTGTCGTTCGGTGATTCCGGTCAGCAAGTGGAAAAGGTAACGGAGACCACAGGACGCGTACGATTTGCAGTGTCCCAGAGGCCGAGCCTGATGACGATGGTAAATCTAAGGCAAACTCGTCAGTGAGATGCTATTCTTAGAAAAGCAATGCTACAACTCACCATAAAAGCAGACACCCGAAAGGCAAGGTTTGCTCCAATCGTTTAGTTGGCCATAAACGGCTCCAAAAAGTGATAAAAGAATGAAAGTGGAATGGATCATATTGCCGAAAACGAAGGGAAAAGAACGACGGAGCAGACCTTCCGGGGTCAAAAAAAGAGGGAGAAATTCAAAAAGAAAAGCGACGGGGACTAGATGCCCAGCGTCAATGAAGGAGAACGAAGGTCGAAAATGAATGTCGATTTCGAAATCTCGACACTTAAATATTTCCCGTTGCTAAGAGAGCGCACTGTTGGATTGCATGGATACGTCACGGCCTCGCGTTCAGCGCGCTTGTCGGTAGGCAAGATGAGTGATGTCGGTCGCTACGAACGACGAAGGACGGGTTCCCTCGTTTGACCACACTGACAAGACTCCATATGGTTCTCCTGATGATTTATCTGGTGTTCGAACGCTGGAAGCAGGGAAGCACACTGGCTAGCACTGGATAGTGATCCCCTTTGGTTTCGAAGAGCGGTCGGACGTCGATCACCGACAACAGTTTCCCAGCTGAACATGTCTGGGAAAGCGATATCTATCAGTTGCTGTGTGGGTACAACGGCAATATATTTGCATTCATGCAGGCGTCCACATTGTGTCCACATAAGTACGTACCTTCAAAGGAAGTTCATGATCATGATCATTGACTCGGTTCAATCCGCTTTCCCAAGCTCATTTACTGCGTCGAGGCCCGTTGAGTCCGACTGTGGATACTGGAGGCAAATCTGACAGGCTCGAAGTAGCCAATAGACCAATCCCAGGCCGGTTTGGGAATGGGACGAGGAAGAGAACGGGCGTTTATCGAAGATTTACCATAGGTGATCTATTGATGGCTTTGTGCATGTGTCGTCGCGTCATCATAGGGATGGCAAGTTCTTGGCATATCTCTGCTCAAGGATTCGCTCACGTCGCTGGGAGAGTCGGCAAATTCAAGCATCTGGGACAACCCTTCATCCCGTAAATCAACGGTCCTACCAGTCTTTACGGGATCCCGTGCGGTCTAGTCTTTACTCCACCTTCCACTAGATCTAGACGTACACAAGAAAAATAAGCGTTTGATTTCTGTTCGCATCAAGGCGAGAGTTCTAACGACGGGGTATCGAAAAGGATAGGACGTATTAAAGCTGCTTGACACTGACAAACGCAAACTGTCAGGTTCCACCGCGTTACATACCAAAAGAAGATGAAAAACCCACCTTGCGGCCATTACCATCGAATCGACAAGCGACTGCAAAGGAGGAAGGTTCAAAGATGGGCACACGAGACGCTTGCTCAACGTAACGGGCTCAGCAATAGAACGGGGAGAGGGATAGGAGTCCAAGGGACTGAACTCGCGACGTTTAGTCTGAGCACTAAAGCATTTCTAAAAAGGATGTAGGTTAAGATAAGCAGTCAGGCAAACCGACACCGAATGGTAATCACCTTGTACAGCTCCCAATCCCTGCTGAACAGGGCGTACTTGACACTCTGATCAAAAAGATTGAAGAACTTGGCGCTAGCACCAACATTGACGTCCAGGCCGGCTCCGATGTCGAAGCACCCCCCAAAACTAGCACTTCCAGTGGCAGTAGCGCGGGGTGCAACGTCAACGGGCGTAGGGGCACGAATTTCGAGAGCCGGTGTAGCCACCGCGCCGATAGGGACAGCCTCATCGAGCTCATGAGTCTCTTCTCGGCCGACGATAGTCTCACCCTGAGCCTGGCCTTGCAGCGCCAAGTTCATCTGGGCGGACGCGTCAACGTTGAGGAACACTGAGGCTGAGGCAGCGCCAGAAAGTGCGTTGACACCCATATTGAGACTAGGAATGAGATGGGCTTCGACCCTGCCGTTGGCACTAACGGACGGTACAGCCGACAACTTCAAAGCTAGATGTCACAGGAATTCGTCAGTCACTTTATGTCGTGCGAGGGAGTCCTTTCAGACATACGAGTGTCAATGAACTTGAAGGTTCCGCCGTTCTTGATGGCATGCTTGCTGGTAGGCGGGTATACCATCGAAGCCTCCTCGATGGCATAGTTGAGTCCGACGGTAAGATCGGCGTTGATATCAAGACTGGCGGTAGCAGAGGCGTCGATGCGGAATGTTGGTCCAATTGTGAGAATTCTAATGGGACCGGTGTCAGAGCAAGGATCAACTAAGGAATAGACAATCGTGCACACCCAGGGAAGGACAGACCGGGAACACCGATTTCGTACAACTTCACATTGCCGGTGCTGATAGATCCTGTGAGACCACCGTTCAGGTTCAAAGCGCCGTTAAGATTTGCATTGAGCGCTAGTGCATGTAAGTGAGTATGGAAATGGCTTAATCGAATGTAAGAATATACCTGCTATCAGAGCAAAATCGGTGATCTTCGGTGGAATGATCTTTCCCTCGACAGCAACCCCTATAGCAGCTGCAGCGCTGACTTGGGCAGAGACGTCCATTCTCAGACGACCGGAATAGTTGGGACAGGTCAGCTGCTGGTCAAAGATGTTCCACGATCTATTAATGTCGACGATTTTGATATTCTTAGTGTAGTCCCATTCGAAGTCGAACAGGCCCGACACAGCTAATACCGAGGATGAGTGGGGCGGACATGTAAGTATTATAGGATATCTCACAGTACAATGCGTCCTCGACGAAGGTAGACTCATCCCTTCCCTTAATTCTCGACGAGGAAGGAAGCGTCAACTCCTCAGCGCCGGGAATATTGGCAGCTTGAATGGCGAAGTAGACAGGGTCAAGTCTGTAGGGATTGTCAGCGAGATGTAGGGCAGAAAACCACTAGCTTCGTACCCCTCGGTGTCTCCTGCAGCGAAGTCTGTGTCGATGTGCAAAGCTTGGACCTCAGGCAGAGTGCCATCACGTTTCACCAGACGACTGGCAATACGCTCAGGGATAGACTGATCCTGCGGGAGCCATGCTCGAGAAATATGAGCGAAGGCGTTCTTGCCACACTAGATATGCCGGGTCAATGAAACATTCGATGTATAGGCAACATGCACTTACGCCGTCCGGAAGACGCGCAATCTTGCCGACTGCACCGATGTTCCGGAATAGATGGTGACATTTCGACTCGTCGCTGCAGACCAAGCGGATATCTTGGGAAAGTGAGTTCTCCTGGCAATCCAGAATCTCCCAGCCCGCAGCAGCCGTGATGTCAGTAATTGAATCTGCTGAACCCCACTGCTTCCAATCTCAGCGAGAAGCATACAGAATAGGCACTCCCAAAACGTACGATCTTGAGGGTACCAGATGCAGCTCCTGAATCTGACGCTTTGAGGTCTGCGTCCCCGATGGATAATGAGCAAAATCTCGATAAGAGAAAAAGAAAAAATGCAACCCACCGTAGAAGCAGACACCGTCCAGGCAGGGTTCGCTCCAGTCGTTGCCTATTCCAAAGGCGGCGCCTATCAGCGATAATATAACGAAAGACGAGAAGGGGACCATCGTAAGAGCTCGGAGCCGCTGAGCAATGAGTCTTCCCGCCAAGTCAGTGACGAAGGATCGACGATCCCGACTGGAGTCCAAGACGGACAACAATTTATATTCTGCGCCTAGGGGCACGTTTGTAGCACAGAAGACGGTCTACGCGTGGATCCTTCTGATCGACATATCGTGGGCGCTTGGCGTGTCAATCTCCAAGTCGGTGCGCATGCTACACGAGTTCTCGCGCTTCGCAATACGCCGTACCTTATCGAGTATCGTCTTCTTCAGAAGAAAACAAACAGGAGGACTCCGATTTTGTTGGAAGCAACGATAAGGTAGTATCAAACGAGGTCCCATGATACACCTGTCCTGTAAATCAACCCGGTCAAACATGTCGGGCTTTGTAGAGCTTACCTCGATATGGATCGTCCGGTAACGAGTGATTTGCCCCTCTTGCATCATGATAACACTCGTGCGCCATTGAATGAATGTCACTTTGAAACCACGCTCTAGTGTGTTCGCGCCCCATCCCAGTCATAAGAGCATAATACGATGGCATTCAGCTATCCCGGAGGATTCAGACAGAGCAGGCGGAAACCCGCCATCCCTTACCCGCACCTGATTTTCGGGGACTGCACCACGTTGGGTGCTTCCGAGGCATTATTAGAAGGAAGCGGAGACATGTGCAGCAGTTTCAACCTGAGAACGCGAAGGAAGTCAGGCTCTTACCATGTAGCCGGCAAAAAAGGAAGCAGCAAAGCTGACAGATCTTGAACTGTCCTGCCTTGTCAGGAGGTACCGCATCTATACCAGCCTCCGTGAAAGTGAGGGAGGCGCCAACATCAGGCTATAGAGGGCTGAATATAGAGGCCTCCAATCTACAAGAACATTGTGATACGTTACTCACGACATCCTCGTGATCGCTCCTGGGTAATGTTGACCCACCTGCGCCTCATATTGGCGCGGGGGATCGGCCTCCTTAGTTTGTCAATGTTGGGTCTAGCGCGGCCACAAATTCTGGAGGATGGCCCTGATTACGGGCAACCGCCGAGAATGGTGGTTTGTATAGTTGAAATCAAGGGGCCCAGGGTTCTGTGATGCAGGGAGTCTGTTTACGCGTCCTTTGCGCTTATTTACATGTGCTTACACCTAAGCGTGTTGGCGTGCCAGCAAAGGGTCACTCCGACATGAGGTGCACGCTTCATGACTCGGAACCTTCATTTCATCCTTGTTTCATCCTCAAGGACAGTAGAATCCCATCTTTGCTATAGAGAGCCATATCTGGCTTCTACCCTACTGATATGCTTCAGGATCTCATTGCTGAAGTTGCCGCTCTTGGCCCACAACAATTGTTATCGCTTGGCATCTGTGCCTCGTATTTCGGCCTCATCTTGTGGCTTTTCACTCGCGTCTTGGACAGTATCCAAATTGCTTCATCCCAGGACAAAAGGAGGCGTAAAAGCTCTTTGATCTATTTGTTTTGGGCTGTCACAGTGGCTTCGTTCGTCCACACCTGGTTTTGTGAGTATTGGGATTGTTCGGACTTCTCAATCCAAAGGCTAATCTAACGCCAGACATGTTCCAATATTTGGCTGTGTGTATCTTCAGTATCGTTCCTCTGCTAAGGCTTTGACACCCCATGTATAGTGGAGTTTTTCGAACTTCGAAGCCAAGAATGGCATCGTCGCGTCCTCCGGCATTCTCACACGTGTCGCCAACTGGCTTTGCGAAACCTCACTTTATAAGGAAGCTTTGGCAGAAATCTGCTTCGGCAAGATGAGTTGGTGGTGGGACGAGCAACTCTGGCTTTTCATAGTCGGAATATGGGAGGTTTTTTTCTATGTCGAAGGTAAGGTTTTGCAGCCGGAGTACTTCAGTTTCGCATCTTTGATCAGTCACCTTAGGCTCACGTCACCAAATCAAGCACATATGGGCCTTTATGCTGTTGAGCCAAATCGTCGCCATATCAGCGGCCTACAGTCTATTCTGCATTGCGCTCCTTTCCGCGAAACCTCGACCTCTTCGGAAGGGTTGGGAAGTTGCTGTGCCAGCGAAATTATGGATCCCTGTTTTCCTTTCGATGGCGGCAATCCAAATCAGCCCCTTCACTGACGGGGAGACCTTCCTTCTTAATCGTCTGATTTTGCACGTTCTCACTGTGCTACCGCTCCTCTCCGTTTCACCACTGGAGAAGACCACTAGAGCAGGCCTCACCCTTGAGTACTGCCACCTCGCTATCTTCCTATGTTACATTCCCCTTCGAATTCACACCACACGGGGTGCGTCTAGCGTTCTCCCAGAAGATAATAAATCGCTGTATGTGGGCCTCAGAAATTTTTGGACGCACTCCCACTCACGCCCCGTTGCGTCGCCCATCGTCTGGGACGTACTTTGGGCCTGGATCTCATTCGAGATCTGGACGCTGTTCGCTTCAACCAGTCATCTGTCCTCTGGCATTGAGCCCTACATGCTTCCCCCTCGTATGCCTTGGGATGTGGAAGCCAAATATGATTGAACGTATTGTAGTACACGGTCAAATGATTCGCTTTATTTGTAGTATACCAGATACATCCTTTTAGCCGGCTCACCAACATACAGAAACGGAGTCAAGGAAAGATGGTTCTGTTGTGGAATCACTGGGGGCGGCCCCATCCATTAGTATCGGCTCAGTCGAGGTCGTTAAGCTCAAGGTCATTTGTTACTAGCTCAGGAAGGATGTCTAAATCGCGTTCATTGAGCTCAAGCTCATCTGCCGGCTGAGATGGGTGCGTTGGACAATCCTCTGGAATGGTCCCCCGACACTTACATCAAACTCACGGCTCATAGGGTTGATGATTCCAGCAACATCGGTCAAGACACCACTGACCACACTGAGCATCTGCGAGAGTTTGACCTAGTTCATAAACCTAACGGTTAGCTGGCGATGGGGCTTCTGCCGCTCATATAACTCAGACAGGTGAAACTCCCTTTCTTGGAACAACTGCTCGAGGAGCTCAAGGTCGCGAGTACTGAGTTCCGGGATATCACTTCGTTTAAGTACGTACCTTTAGGCTCCTCGACCCGATCGCACGGCTCATAGCTCTACCAGCTCCTGGACAAAGTTCATCACGGTAGTTAAGATTCATGGAGATTCATAAGTTCGTAATGGGGGCTGGTACTAACTTTGAGCACTCAGTTCCAACTGTGAATAGGTGCTGTAGAGGCTTGGAGAGTCATGGCGACCCGCTCCTGGAGAATTTGGACCCAACCGCACCGCACATTACGGCGGGTGAGTCGTATCAATCGACGTCCATCTCCTTAGTCCGTCAATGCCGGCGTCAGTGCGGCTTAAGAGGAATTCAAAAAACAAAAAGTAAAAAGACTCATGTTCCGGGCAATCGCTGAGAACGGCGGTGCATGATTGAAAGGAACGGCCCAGGGTTTGGTGGGCAAGGTAGACTGTTTACGCGTCCTTTGCGCTTGTTTGCATGCGCTTACATCTAAGGGTGTTGACCTTCGACTGCCAGCAAAAGATCGCTCTCCACGATAGGCGCTCCATGAACATCCACCCTCAAGGGCATTAGAATCCCATCCCCCTTTGGTGAAGTCATATCTGGTCCCTACCCTACGGATATGCTTCAGGATCTCATTGCCGAAGTTGCCGCCCTGGCTCCGCAACAATTGCTGGCGCTTGGTATCTTTACCTCGTATTTCGCCCTCATCCTGTGGCTTTTCACTCGCGTCTTGGACAGTATCCAAATTGCTTCCTCCCAGAATGAGAGGGGGCGCAAAAGCTCCCTGATTGATCTGTTCTGGATTCTCACAGCGGCTTCATTCGCCCACACCTGGTTTTGTGAGTGTTGGGATTGTTCGGACTTCTCAATCCAAAGGCTAATTTTACGCCAGACATGTTCCAATATATGGCTGTGTGTATATTTGAGCATCGTTTCTCTACCAAGACCATAACATTTCCGTGTACAGTGGAGCTTTTCGAACTTCGAGGCCAAGAATGGCATCGCCGCGTCCTCCGGCATTCTCATGCGTGTCGCCAACTGGCTTTGCGAAACCTCACTTTTCGAGGAAGCTTGGGCTGCAGTCTGCTTCGGCAAAATGAATTGGTGGTGGAGCGAGCAACTCTGCTTGTTCACGGTCGGAGCATGGACGATCTTTCTCTATGTCGAAGGTAAGCTTTCGCAGCCGGGGTCTGTCAGTTTCGCATCTTTGACCAGCCATCTCAGGGTCACATCATCAAATCAAGCACGTATGGGCGTATATGCTCTTGGGCCAAGTCGTCGCTATATCGGTGGCTTCCAATCTGTTCTACATTGCGCTCCTTTCTGCGAAATCTCAACCTCGTCGGGAGGGTAGTATTGCTGTGCCGGCAAAACTATGGATCCCTGTTTTCATTTCGCTGGCTACAATCCCAATCAGTCCCTTCACCGACGAGAAGACTTTCCTTCCCAATCTTTTAATCATGCATGTCCTCATCGTGCTGCCACTGCTTTCCGTTTCGCCACTGAAGGTCACCAAAACAGGTTTCAGCCTGAGCATTTTCTATCTCACCGTTTTCCTATGTTCGATTCCCATTCGATCCCGCACCGTACTCAATGCAGCGAGCGTTCTCCCAGAAATCGATCAATCACCATATGCACTTTTCAGAGCTGCTTGGACAACCCTCCATTCGCACCCTGCTCAGTCTTCCATCGGCTGGGACGTTGTTTGGACCACGATCTCCTTCGTGATCTGGATTGTGGTCTCTTCAACGACTCTCAATCTCTTCACTACGATCTACCTCCTCGTCGCTAGCCCTTTCGCTTCAGTTGGGGTCACGGCTCCATATGTGCTTCGCCCTCGTACACATAGTACTTCGGATTCGGAGACCAAAGACGACTGAATGTATTAGGATACGATTAAACCGCTTGCTCTCCTGGCAGTTATGCAAAATTCGAAAACAGGGAAGACTGTTTTATCGCAGGAAACACTAATGGCAGCCCCCAAATCCATCACCTCAGTCGAGCTCCTCCAGCTCAAGACCCCTTGTCACCAGCTTCAGAAGAACGTTCAAATCGCGTTCATTGAGTTCGAGCTCATCCGCCGGCTGGAATGGGTGCGTTAGACAATTCTTATGCAGTAGTGCGCTGACGCTTACATTTAACTCTCGTTTCATAGGGCCAATGCTTCCGTCAAACTCCCTTTGTTGGAGCAACTTTTCGAGAAGCTCAAGGTCCCGAGCACTGAGTTCTGTAAAGTCACCCTGTTTAAACGTGTCCCGCATTAGCATGCAATCAGCGGAGAGAATCTCGAAGTACGTGCCTCTAGGCTCCTCGGTCTAATTAGCCGGCCAATGAGTTTGCCAGCTCCTACGGCAAAGTTCTTCGCAGTAGGCGAGGTGATTAACCTTCGTGCTCCCTGTGCCGCGGCTCTAACGACCCTGCCAGCAGTGGGAGATGAGCCAACTCTCTGCAAAGTGTTGACCATGGCGTTAGTCGACGGGAGATTCATCCCGGACCGAGCGGCGGGCCTCTGAGCAGCAGGCCTTCGAGCAGCCGGCCTTCCCCGTTGAGGTTCCCGTACCTCGAGCTCGTCTAGATCGAAGTCACGATTTTCTATTTCGGAGGGGTCCATCTAGACGGGAATCATGACCAGACTTGAGCTCTCGAGTTCATTGGGAACCAAAACGTTCGAATAAGACATACCTCCGGAATTCTTTTGAAGATTCGGTTCACACCAGCCGTCAAAAGGGTAGAGCCAACGGCAGAACCCATGGCTCGGACGGTAGGGGACTTGACGAACGCGTTGACTTTGTTCATGAATCTTTGACCGAGACCCCGCTCGTCCAGCAGGTTGAAAGCTCGGTTGTCGATTTCTGAGAGGTCCAGCTAAAGAACACAACCAATCGAATTAAGATCCACGGAGATTGATAAATTCAAAATAGAGGTCCGGTACTAACTTCGAGTGCACGCTTCCAGTTCTGGGTAGGTGCTGCAGAGGCTTGGAGAGTCATGGCGAAGGCGAGAGAACCAGCGGAGATGATGTTGGCACGCATTTCTACCACGGCGTTCCTCAGTTCTCCTGCTTCAGTGCTGGGTACATGTCGACTTACTGGCTATTGGAGGTTTAAGGGGTGTATTTGAAGGATAAATTTCTTTGTTTGTTGAGAGTGTTTGTTCTTCTTGAGGACCGGCCCTGCTGAGAATGGGGTTGAAAGAGTAAGAGAATGAGAGAAGACCTGCTTCTTGGTTTCAAACTCTCCAATCCACGCTGGCTTTTATACCGTACGTAGGTGCTTGGCTCAGTGGACTTGTAGGTACGTAAAGTGATATCTCCCAGCTTCTTAATCACCACCGGTGGGTTGATTGCTGTCCACTTTCCGCTGTTCGTATCTATTCATCAGGTTATTGTAGGCGGTAGATGTGGGTGCTAGTGGGTCCTTTTTTATCGACTGCTGAAAGGCTCGTGGTACATCCTTCGTTGATAACCCTCAAAGCCGGCTTCGCCTCAACGCCCGCTACTCGGGCGGCCAACACTAGAGCTCGCTCTTGTTTGACATACTAAGTTGTACGTTACTGAGAGTCCCTTCATGCTTTTTAACTGCGCTCGCTGACGCACGCCTGCGGCGTGCTCGCGCTCGCGCTTGGAAGAGGAGAGGCTGAGTCTGAAACACTGGTCTTTTCATTCTTTTCATTCTAAATGGTGCCTACAAGCACCCACAAGCTGTGACTTGTTTACTTGTCAGAATAAAATCTAGCCCTGGCTTGCGATGTGTGATGTTTGATGTGAGAAATCTACATACGATTGCTGACCAGCAGCAGGGACATGCACTCGCACACGAGTGAACGCAAGTAGTCGAAAAAATAGTAAATGAGAGGGCAAATATAGCGTGAGAGGTAAATGCCATACACTGACGTGTTTCTTACGTAAGCTAGTAAGGGGGGGGGGTACTAAAGACCCGCTACTAGAGTAGCGGGCATCTACTCGACGAACGTATCTTCGAGTAAGTACTATTTATTTAGCACACCGATGACCTAACCTCAACGAGACGTATAACTCACTCACCGCTCGCTACCTTTTTGGTTTATAGGAGCAGACGTATACGCATCCCGCACAGGCAGCCCAGACAGACTGAAGTCCGTAATCCTGAACCACGTCGTCCTTGGGAGGACGCACCTCATGCGTCGATTCGATCATAGCATGCAGCGTGCGCCTGATAACTATGATTCCGTGAGTGCAACAGTCTGACATCCTCGTTACCATTCCTCCTCCTCCCGACGTTTCTTCAACTCCTGACTGGACGCGATGGGTGCTGTTTCATGGCAGGTTACTGGTGCGACGGTCGAGCAGGGAAGAACGCTTCAGTACCGTGAAGCTGTGGTCTATAGGGAGGATGCGATGAGTGCGATTGCGGTCGTTTTCTATCATTGAGTAAATGCGGGTGAAATTGTATCGTATCCTGGGTTGGATGCATATTTATAGGTAGACCCTCAACCGAGAGGCGCAAAGCGAGGGAGAGCAGCAGCAGCAGGGCAATGAGGAAGAGGAGGAGGATGGGAAGGTAGAAGTGACAGTCGTACATACGTAGATCACGAAGTCAGATTTTTATCCAGATATCGCCTTATGACAGGATTCATTTTTTCTTTACCACAAGGGGTATCGAGTCTGAATCCACGAGCAAGGTCAAGTTAGCAATCTGAAGTTGAATGATACGTCGCAAGCAAGACTCACTATGGGCATGCGGCTGGATTTCTTCATACAGAACTTGGAAGGACGGAGAGTCCATTTCCCAAGCACGTTCCGTTCAAAGAGCAAGAACCGATCTCTGACGTTTCTTTAACTCCCTACTGGACGGGACCAAGACTGATCGACGACAGGTAACGGGTGCGACGGTCGAACAGGTCGGGACACTCAGCACCGCGAAGCTGTCAATGTGGTCTGTACGGAGGACGGGGTGTGTGCGAGTGCGGTCATTTTCTATCAATGGACGAATTAAGACCGAGAAATCTTGCCAATGAGAGAGACGCGGTCCAAATTGTATCATATCCTGGGTTGGATTTATATGTACAGGTGGGCTCTCGATTCAGAGTCACTAAGCGGCGGAGAAACAGCAGCAGCAGGCAAGGAGGAAAGGAGGAGGAGGAGAACGGGGAAGGATGCGGAAACAGAGTGACAGTCGTACATACGTAGATCACGAAGCCAGATTTTAATCCAGACGTTGCCTTATAACAGTGTTCATTTCTTTGGGTTTAGCAGACCTATGTAGGTCTCTCTGCTTCGGAGTGATGCGCAGACATGTCAATGGTCACTGCGAAACGCAACCAAGCGATCGGTTCACCTCGTGCGCATACCACGTTCGAGGTGCTAGGCAATGGAATGGTGCTTCACCTCCTTGTTCTTTGAACATCTCTACGACTCTCGTTGAGTTCGCCTTTCCACAGCTGAGGTCCTCTAGACCCTCGAGACCTTTGTCAAAGAGTCAAGTCGTCTGGTCCAATTCAATCATAGACATCCCTAGCTCAGTTGCAAGATGTGGACAAGCAGACCGGACGTAAGTTTCCCCAAAGGCCACTTGTACCGTACAAACGGCTTACTGACTGGCTGGGGTGTACAGCAGGTTCTATGCTATGTCTCTCCCGGTCACGACTACCACAGCCGGGGTACGTCACATTCTATATAGTATTCCCATTCTACGACGTCTAGATACGACAGAGGCTATAGCTGATTGAAAGCATACTAACCTACCCGAATCCGTAGTCTCGAACTTCTTCCTAGCAGCATGGAAGAACACCGAGAAACCCTCCCCACAGATCCACAACATCTTCTATGTCATCCATTCGGGAGATGCGGCTTTGGCCCGCCTGTCGAGGTTTCAAACTTACAGGTACAGTATTATCAGTTCCTCGAGTTCCATTGGCAGTTCATCCGGAGGTGGAACTTCTTCGACTGATATGAGGATACCTAAACATCTCTCTCTCTCTTTTCGCAGGGGCAGAGTAGGCAACACGCAACAGCTCTTCCACGGCACGAGGCGCATGTGCTCTGTAGGGTCATCAGCTGGGGCCACGAGCCTCTGCGGGCGTGCGGACTGTAATCTCTGTTCGATATTGGAGGAGTCGTATGATATCGAGAGGGCGAGGAGCGGGGAGTCGTATTATGGCATCGGCGGGGCGGGGACCGGTAAGTCGTCCCCATCATCTCCTAGTTGCTCGACTATCAGCATTGATCCTTCTTGAACACCGTTGGCTAGCCCGGATGTTTGGAGCTGGGATCTACTCGACGAACGTATCTTCGAGTAAGTATCCATTTAGCACACCGATGACCTAACCTCAACGAGACGTATGACTCACTCGCTATGCGGAAACCTTTTGGTTTATAGAAGCAGATGCATACGCATCCCGCACAGGCAGCCCAGACGGACTGAAGTCCGTAATCCTGAACTACGTCGTCCTTGGGAGGACGCACCTCATGCGTCAATGCAATCATAGCATGCAGCGTGCGCCTGATAGATATGATTCCGTGAGTACAGTCTGATATTCTTGTTGCCATTCCTCCTCCTCCCGACTGGACGCGATCGATGCTGATTGATGGCAGGTTACTGGTGCGACGGTCGAGCAGGGAGGAACGCTTCAGCACCACGAAGCTGTGGTCTATAGGGAGGATGCGATAAGTGCGATTGCGGTCGTTTTCTATCATTGAGTGAATGCGGGTGAAATTGTATCGTATCCTGGGTTGGATGCATATTTATAGGTAGACCTCAACCGAGAGGCGCAAAGCGAGGGAGAGCAGCAGCAGCGGCAGGGCAATGAGGAAGAGGAGGAGGATGGGAAGGTCGAAGTGACAGTCGTACATACGTAGATCACGAAGTCAGATTTTTATCCAGATATCGCCTTATGACAGTGTTCATTTTTTCTTTACCACAAGGGGTATCGAGTCTGGATCCACGAGCAAGGTCAAGTTAGCAATCTGAAGTTGAATGATACGTCGCAAGCAAGGCTTACTATGG
Source organism: Candolleomyces aberdarensis (assembly GCA_004126415.1). Lineage (NCBI taxonomy): Eukaryota > Fungi > Basidiomycota > Agaricomycetes > Agaricales > Psathyrellaceae > Candolleomyces > Candolleomyces aberdarensis. The sequence goes on from SDEE01000169.1 coordinate 29,009, forward strand.
GCATGCGGCTGATTCTTCATACAGAACTTGGAGGGAGGAGAGTCTACTCCCTAGCACGTTCTCCGACGTTTCTTCAACTCCCGACTACCGAGGTAACGGGTGCGACGGTCGAACAGGGAAGGACGCTCTAGCACCACGAAGCCGTGGCGTATAGGGAGGACACGATGTGTGCGAGTGCGGTCATTTTCTATTAATGAGGGAATGAAAACCGAGAAATCTTGCCAATGAGAGGGACGCGGTCCAAATTGTATCATATCCTGGGTTGGGTGTATATGTACAGGTGGGCTCTCGATCCAGAGTCACTAAGAGGCGGAGAAGCAGTAGCAGCAGCAGGCAAGGAGGGAAGGAGAGGAGGAGAACAGGGAAGGATGCGGAAACAGAGTGACAGTCGTACATACGTAGATCACGAAGCCAGATTTTTATCCAGGTGCTGTCTTATGACAGTGTTCATTTCTTTCTTCACCGCAAGGGGTATCGAGTCTAGATTCACAAGGGTCAAGTTAGCAATCTGAAATGAAATGATACGTCGCAAGCAAGACTCACTATGAGCGTGCGGCCGGATTTCGTCATACAGAGCTTGGAAGGACGGAGAGTCCATCTCCCTAGCACGTTCTATTCAACCTTCATGAGCAAGCTACACCTTGAAGATAGATACGGAGAACGTATAAGACGTACCTTTGCTCCGGTTCTTAATATCGTCAATCCAACCGCTCTCGTTCAGCCTAGCGGCTAAAACACCACGTATCCTGCAACGCAGCGAGACATGAATTGGGTCAGGGTATGGGTGGGTCTGGAGAAGCGCTCGGCTCACTGGTCCCATTCTCCCGTCTCAATAAGACGACGACGAAGCTGCGCGTAAAGCGCTTGGGGGTCTTGAGAGGGCATGGCGAGTCTATAGCCAGCTAACTATGTAGACTCCAAGCCTCGAACGCGGTCCTGTTCCCCTGTTATGTTATGTGGATACCTTGACGAGTCTACCATCAAGGAGTGGGTCAATTGGGTAGATATTAGTAGAATGCAAGGTACATACCTCGTCAGGTAGATACCCTCTACCACATTGGTAGATATCCTTATTCCAAGGGGTATATGTCGAGCTCGGTGTAGTGGAGAGAGCGCGACGGGCCCGGGAGCAATGTTGGCGAATTCAAGCTCCGACTCAAGCCATGCTTCGCGACTCAATCCAGCCTTGCGCTCGTACCACCACCACGACCACCACCGCAAGCACGATGTCTGCTGCTGAAAAGGACCCTTTCTACCTCAGGTACTGCCAAAGCCCTTCTTCTAGATCCTCGAAAGCTATATGATACTGATATATCTCCTCGCTTCGCAGATACTAGTGAGTCTTCGATTTGCTATGCAGAGAGAAGAAGAACAGGATGGTTGACAACAACATCGCCTGGCTTCGTTGAAATCTTAGCACTGGCCACTCGGGAAAGCACGGCCACGAATTCCTCGAATTCGAATACTCCCATGGTCGTCTTCGCTACGCCAACAATTCCAACTACCGAAACGACAGTCTCATCCGAAAAGAAAGTGAGCAAACAAGCGCTGTGTTTTCATCTCTGTTAGCCGCTGTTTTCTTAACATTTCCGATTGCAGTGTGGGTTGGCCCGCTCGTCGTGAAGGAGCTCAAACGCATCGTCGAGGCGAGTGAGATCACCAAGTGAGTTGTTAACTTTGCTGTCCTGCCGCGGTGTGGCGATGTTGACGTGGATGCGGGGTTGTAGGGAAGACGATAGCAACTGGCCGAAGAAGAACATCGTCGGGAAGCAAGAGTTGGAGATTCGTATCGGCAGCGACCATATCTCGTTCGAGGTGCGTGGTCTCGCTGAACCTCGTCTATTGAATAGAGGCTTAATACCGGACGGATTTATAGACCGCCAAGATTGGTTCTCTCGTCGATATCCAGGATAGCGAGGATCCAGAAGGCCTCCGTGTATTCTACTACCTTGTTCAAGATCTCAAGGTTCGTCTTGCATTGTTTGTCTGTTCCTCGTGGCAGCCAGCTGACCCGTGGTGTTTACGTTGCGCAGTGCTTGATCTTCTCCCTCATCTCCCTGCACTTCAAGATCAAGCCCATTTAAAGAAAGAGAAAACATCGAAGCGTCGGCCGAAGAAGGGGTCCGGGAGTGTGGTCGTTCCATTGACTCGAGTGTTTTGGGCCTTGTTTGTACACCAACTTGTACATCTACGTCAAGATAGCGTGCATGTTTAATATCAGGTACGTGCTCTCTATGCCCGCCCTTACGTCTGCTTACGCTTCCTGCAGTAATATATCGCTTTCGAATTCTACATTCTGATCATGGTGTGCAGAAGTTATGTTTGACGTTACGCTTCCGATGGATGCTCCGACCGTTATGGAAAGAATTTTGATCGTGCTGGGCGCTTGGGCTGGGCGACATGGCCACTGGAGTACCCATCAAAGACGAGTTAGACCCAAGCCCTTGTCTTGGTAGATCCTTCGCTCATAAGTCACTGGCTGTCTGGGTCTGGCTGATTCTGACTCACTGTTCGTTGGGATCTACTTTTTCCTGCTTCTTCATTTTTTGATGGTCATTCCTTCGTGTTTAATTATCAAATATAGGTCAGATCACCATCATTATCACCCGCCAGTGTGCGCCCTCTTTCCTGATTCCGCTTTCTTTCTATGGGTTTTACGGAGTGTGGTCGGTACCAGTGTATCAAAGTATATCTCACCTCAGTTGGCCGGTCATAACTCCCGGTGCTGTCTGTTCCGGTGAGAGCAAGACGCATTCCTTCTTCCGCGACTATTTGACTGACGACGATTGCCAGTGGGTTCTAATTCAACATTGGGTCTGATGTTGACGATTACTTGCTTCTGCGAATCTGGTTCCGTCGACTCAGGATCGTTGCAAGTCGCGGTGGAGTATCATTCTACTCCGTCCCTTGTCGTCTTGCAGATCCCAACACACAGCGGCAGGCAAGCCTCAAAACGAAGGCTTTGGTGATCTCATCAAGCAATTGACAGCGCGCGCTTACATACTGCCTGCGCCGCCGTCGACCTGCGATCTCGTTTTGATCATCTATCATCCCCAGCTCTTACACTCAAGTGGATCCAAACTGTGACCCGACATACGCACCAGGCTCCGTACCAGCTAACCAAGCAACCCAAGTCATGGCAACAAGCGCAGCATCGCCGTCTGAGCGCGGCCAGTGCGTTGCCAGTGCGGCTCTTTGTATCTCTTCAAACGTTAGCTGTGATGCGAAGTTGGAAGTTTGCGAACGGGATTACTTGGCTCTCGAACCGCCGAAACCGCTAATGTGTGTTGGATCATGCGGTACCTTGATCAGTTGTCAAGATCCAGAGAGATGATGCAAGGTTGATACTTTAGCGAAGGGCTGCTCCAGTCCTCCGATTCCCCTTTTCCTCCCTTCCCGTTCCTTCCCTTCATCTACACCTTCTCTTGAATCCTATTGCTCTGCAATGAACCCGACCACGACGGCACCGGCTGCGTCGACAAGTCGGCTCCCGCCACCAGCTCTACCTCCGCTCCCTCCCCCTCCCCCTCCGCCCCTCCATCCACCAGCCAGGAATGGGAAGCGCAGTTCAAAGAGGTTATCCGGGAATTCGGGGAATACAGCCACTCTTTTGAACACGGGCTCCACCAGGAGCAACGGCAGGCAGAAACCCTCGCTATCACACGTTATCAACCACCTCAAAGACTCCCCCCCTGCCCATCTCACGAGCTTCCTGTCGTTGGACTCGGCTACGACGCCTATGACAGGCGCGAGTACGAGTTACTCTCACCATCATCATTATCAACAGCAACATTCTCAAGTCCAGACGCCCTTGACCGCAGCAAGCACAAACTCAAACTACCCTTTTCCTTATCACAACCCCCATGCGCGAGCGATGTCGCCGATGACGCTGATGGAGCTGCCGCCGTTGAGGATGGAGGGGTTGACGAGGGAGAGCGTGTTCGTGGACCAGGCGCTATCGAGCGCGAGTTCGTACACGGTCACCCCGATTTGGGAGTTATCCGAATCATCGGGGTCTGCTGCGGTGAAGGGGCTTGGCTCAAACCTCAAGACGGGGTCGGATGGGAGTGCGAGTGAGCGCGCGACGCCGACGACACCTCCGACTTCCGCGGGTACGGCCGCGGCCCCGTCTCCGTCTCCCTCCCCGAACGCGAATGCAAATGCGGATACGGACATGGACACTCCCCCCAAGCCTCGGTTGGAGTTGGACTTTGGTCTTGGGGAAGGGGACGAGGCTATCATTGATGAGTGGAACTCGAGTCCGAGCCAGGCACAGACGCCGTTCAATTCTCCCGCCTCGAAAGCGAACCCGGGCTCGCAGCAGCCATTCATCTACTCGACATTATTCGCCGCACCGAAATCTGAAGGCGACTCGGACTCGAACTCCGCAACTCCTGCAGGTACGATAACGCCAACCCCACCATCAAGCCTCGCCTTCATCGAAGAAGTGGACCGGTGGTTGGCTTATATCGAGAAGAGTTTATCGCAGCTGGAGAGGCGGCATTTGCGGTTGAATGTGGCTTAATCTCGGGTTGGCTGTCGGAGGTTGTTGGCCGGCGTGGGACTGTGGGAGGAGACTCTGACGGACGACGGACGCTAGGGACGCTGCACCGCTGTGGGCCTCTCGCGTGTGCTCGGGGGGTATGAACCTCGGGTTTCGCTGCTGAGGTCGGTTGGGAGATGGTTGCGATGGAGTAGGGAGGTCCATGACGACTTGGGTTCCAGCTGCCGAGGCCAAGTCTCGTCGAGACGGAGGTGATAAGTAATCTCAGACTGCATCTTATGTTTCTCGGTCGGGCTACGTGACTGTTGTACCGAGTCGGTACATATCCTCTCTTTTTAGATTGTTGACATGTTTCCTTGCTGTCGTTCTTTGCCTTGGATGAAATGAATGCATCGTTAGTCTGAAGTTCGATCTATACAGTAGTGTACCATTAATAAACCCTTGTCTTCCCTCCTCAGTTTTTATCTGAGCTTGTGCTCGAACATGGAAAAGTGGAAGTCATGGAATCTTGGAATCGTCATCACTCATTTTATGCCTATTAGAGACGTACTGCAGAGATCAGAGAGGTCCATACCAGTGTTGTGACTCGAACAGGTGTACTGAGGTTGCAGAGGTTGGGCACGATTTTAATATGTAGAGTTTTGGGATGCGTATATCGTTTGGGTGAACATTAATCACGTAGAAGAAGTAGAAGAAGTAGAAAATCGAAAGAGGTCGCAAGGATCTGGCATCCCCCATCTAGTGAGCGAACCGGAAGTCCAAGCGGCGGTTCCCAGAATCCGTCGTCGTCTCGAGGTATTGAGCCTTCTGCTCCGAGGTCATGGCGTCCCATATCTTAGCACGCTTCTTGTTCTTCCAGATATAGTACGCCTTCACCGAAGGATACAGAATGAAACAGTTGAACGCGCAGATGGTGATGAGAACCGTATTTCCTCGACGATCTGTTCCATTCCGTAGTGAGCCTCCAGGACAACAGCAGCTCGAATACGCGACTCACAATTTGGGGCGTCGTCTTTGCGATAGATGTTTGAGGCAATGATGCCAGAAGCTTGAACAAACATGTTGTATAGAGACGCATTGACAGTTCGGCTTGCGACTCCACCAGCGTTGCGAGAGCACCATGCAACCTGGATGGGATGGGTGTATGGGTAAGACAAAAGACCAGTCGCTAAGCCCTATAATGAGATGGTCCGATGAGTATGCTTAAACGGCAAGTTGTACAGGAAACTTACATAGAACAACCAGGGATTGGGATTATCCGGGAGTGCTCTGAGGGCGATGAGGAATGGCAAAATCCAAAGATCTTCCATCATCGCAACAATAGACCTATCGTCTATGGTTTCAGAAACGATGGCAATCATCCACATCGTGATTATCGTCGCGACAGCAGAAGGGATGGTGAGCAAGTTGGTTTCGAAAGTGTTGAACCTGTAGGACGTTAAATAAGATTACCCCGTAACGGATTGCGAACGAAAACAGACCCAAGACCTCGCAACGAAAGAGTCAAATATTGACCGGGTGGGCTGGCAGGAATACCGAACAAAAGCCCTCTGACGAGCCTCGGCGTCAGCTATGAGTAACTTCAATTAAGCGCAGGAGAGACTCACATAATGTACAAAGGCCAGAGATCGTAATCGAGAAGAGCGTTCCACAGCAACTTGAGCGTAAGAGCCTGACGGTTGTGCATATCTCCCTTGGTGGGATCATCCCGCAAAATACGGGTAACAGCAATGACCTCTTGGCGTTCAGTAAACCATCCCTTTGGCCTGTACCACCGCTTGGTTTGGGTTGGTCCGGGAGGCATTTTGAAGAATGTGGCAATGCCAATCAGGAGGGTAAGAATGCCTTCCACCAAGAACAACCATCTGAATTATCGATTGTAAGAATCGTAAGAATAAAGTCAGTTAGACCGTACATCATCACAATGCGAATCTTATAATGGCACTGACCTCCAGCCTTCTTTACCAAGGACACCACGCATGCGAAGGACACCGAAGGCGATGAAGCTTCCGGCCACAGTGCAAACTTGGGAAGACATCCAGAATAAGGCCAGTCGCAATGGCAGTTCATTCTTGGTATAGAAGTCTGTCATGCGATGAGACGTTATAACGAAAATTCCGAGGTCAGGAAACGCTCAACACACATGACATGTAAAGGATCAAGTCTGGGATGAAGCCACCTTGCAAAAATCTACGAACAGCGGGGCGATGGCGGATAAGCAATGAATTCAAAATAAGGTACCCGTAAAGTTGACTCACCCGAGGAACGCTCGACAGAGAAGGAAGCTGGTTCTTCCCGTTAGGAAGAATTGCGCCATGGTGACAATGGACCACCCGCACATCTGGATGGGAATCCAAACGTCTGGTCCCAACTGCACTCAGTGTTAAGAGGACTTCAATAAAAAATGAAGGCGTTAGAGAACATACCCTTTTTGACACGAGTTGCGAGGGAAGCTCCGCAGACAGGAAGGCCAGTCGGAACAAACTATTACCAAAGTTGTAATCTGTGGATAAAGGGGGTGAACATAAGGAAAAGGATGAGGAATGCCGTGTACTTACCGTTGGTGGTCATATTCAAGTCTGGCAGGATGTTGTCTGTGTTGGCCTGCGTCAAGTTACCACGATCCAGGTTCAATGCAGAGAACGAAATTGCGGCTGTGGATGGTCATACGGTCAGCTCTTCATTTTCTGGGTGCAGAACTCGGTAACTCACCCCAGAGCATGACTTTCCAGTCGATTATTCGGACAAGTTTCTACACCGGTTGAAATTGGAGCTGAACACACCAACAAAATGGAACCAATGGCATACCTTCTCTTCCCGATAGGTCCAGCGCGCTTTGATGTCAAACCGATGATTATTCTCGTAGTCATGTCGCGGCATGTAATGTTCGGCGAGGACTGGGTCATCGTAGACGGAGCGACGGGTCGAAATAGCGTCAGGATCGATGGGTGTGTACTTCTGGCGGAGAAGCCAACTGGTCCATCGGAAAGGCTTTGGCGGCTCGTCAACGAGGTCGTCAGTGGAGACTCGCCTCTCGTCGACCGAGGTAGACGCTTTCTTGTCCGTCAAAGACGATACCGAAGAGGTGTTGCTGCCATCCTTGCGGATAGAGTCGTCTGCCTGTGTGTCTGCCTTGGCGTTGACAGCGGGCGTAGCCATGTGGAGCTCACAGAGAAAGCGAGGCTGCTGGAGTATGCCAGTCCCATTTTAAAGCCTGACGGATACGACTCGGAGGACGATCCATGAGTTCGTTTCGAGTGCCGTACTTTGTTTGTCCCATTTTCAAGTTCGAGCACATCATTGCCAGAGGGCCCTGGCAAAACAGGCTCCAGTAACAGGAGAGGCTCTCATTAGAGATGTCACTGGCGCGAGGTCTGCATGATGCAGTTTAGGTTCTAAATGACGCCAGCGTCGAAGATAGCTGAAAGATAGGCACCAATCAATGGGTTACCTCATTGTCTGAAAGTCAGAAGGAAGCCCTAAGGTGGCTGATGGGCCGCGAAGTCTAGCAGAAGCGGTGCCGGGAAATCGGATACCCTATCATACCGAGCGTAGAAGGGGGGTGACTTGTCAGACCGAGACAAACTACCGAAGGACAGAAGAATTGAGTTTGCCGAAATGCAAGTATTGTGAATAGAGCCCAGAAATGACGAATTCGAAGAATAAGGCAGTAGGTTCCAAGCCAAGAATAAAACTTAGCAAGCTCTTCGGATACGCATCCAGAGGGATCATTTGGCAAGTGGTGGAGAGGGTGAGAGTTCGGGAACCAATAGGACGAGATCTGAGACCTGCCTCACTTGAGTCGGAGTCAAGTCGGACTCTCGGAGCCTTATTTGCGGGTCAAGATCGTCGCGTCAGGTGGTGCGATGCCGTGTCAAGCCGAACTCGGTTTGATCACCTTGTTATCGAGGCTTGGTCGAGCAGTATTGAGGTGGATGTAGATATCGGGACTCAGAAAGTTGGTGATTCTCCTTGGCTACACTGAGATATTCAGAGATGCAGTGCTTTACCTCGACTCCAGACAGATTCAAAAATTCTTGGATGGTACACAACAGCCAGACTTTAATTGAGAGAATTCGGCTGCTTCCAGGTGACAACGCCATTGGAAACAAAGGGACTACCTACCGCTATCACTTACTTGCCTCCTGGGTTGCTCGATGGCCCCGAACGCGTCTCCACTCAGAGACCCCTTTGTGTCGTTGCCACCCCGTCCTCTATTTAAACGCACCATTTTGTTGTGCCACCCCCACTTCCCCTGAGTGTTTTCGACGATGCCACACCAATTCCCACTCTTGTGTATTCAGCTTCGGCTATCCTGACCTACCTACCGCTGTCCCGACAGGCCCAACAAGTAGTCATGCCAAACGAAGCTCAAAGCATCAAGCTCGCCCTTGGTAACAGCCGCTTTGGGAAGATAGGCGAATCCGAATCCGAGTCGAATTCCTGGTGGGTGAAGATGCTACAAACGGTCATTGGAGCCTATAGATGAATGCGAGGAGTAAATGCGTAAGTGAGGATGATAGTGAAATACAGTTCCATATGCAATTAACGGTCATAGTAATGAAGAAGATGCGGTAATGATGAATCAAACGAGAAGTGAAAACGTGTAGGACGTCTAGATGATATGTGAAAGGAGACTGAAATAGTGCAAATGAAAAAAGGGGCCTAGATATGCAAAGTAAAATGTGGGGGATGGGCGTAAGGTGAGTCTAGAGAATAGATGTGGAGGCCTGGAGTCGCGGCCGAAGAAAAGGGTTGATGCTTGCTTCTTGTAGGTAGGGCATGCCATCCTGCTGGATATCCGTTGGGTGGTTTTGTTCACCAGCCATTCGTCATCGGACATTCGCCAATCCAGTGAGGAACTCGGAGTCATTGAGGCGCGACGATAATCCACCATGATTGCACCTGCCCGTCCTGAAGTATGAGTCGATATTGACAGTCAATAGTCCCAGGACCCCCGTGCATCGTTTGAATGTGGTGAAAGAGTGTGTCCACCGTCGGTTCAAAGAAGGACTCTGTACAGCCGTCAATGTCACAGCAAATATGAACCTTCTCTATTCCATCGAGGGGATTCGGCTTGAGTTCCGAGCTTCAAAAATACTGGTAAGCCTTCACTCGAAATCTGAAGGTTCATAACTTACCCTTCAACCTTGAAATTGGTGTTGGCATGTCTGCAAGAAGACGAGAAACAACGCTTGAGCAACACCTTATAGGCTTGGCTCGGATGTGGCTTACTCAATAGGCTCGAGAGGTGTGGCAGGATATGGGGAGTGATCACCCGAACTACCGTCGATTTCACCAAGATCGAGTTCAGTCGACGAACTTTGAGAATATGATTGCCACCCGTGAAGGAATGCTGAGAAGTCTCCACCGTTCATGGTGAAAACACGGGCAAATCCCGTGGGCTCCCCCAAGTCAATGTCGATCCATCGGTTTTCACCACCACTAGCCATGTTGTCCGTAGAACGTTATTGAATATCTTTAAGAAGCGACCAAAAGCTTAATTTGCTCTACAAATCGATAGTTGCCGTCAATACTGGTTGGACACGATGCTTGTGATCGGGGCCGGGATGCAACTCACGGTGAGAACGAAGAGAAGTTGAGCTACGGTAAGTCTGCGTAGCTGACTGGGGCCAGCTTTAAGTAATACAACCCCTCCGGAGTCAAAGAAGATTTTGTTCTTGATGGAGAAGAGCACAAGAGTCGGGAAGAACAAGTACAAGAGGGATAAAGGCGGAAGTTGCAGTAATTGGATTTCGACGCGTCGCGACGCGACCTATTAATAGCAAGCGAAGACACGTGATCTATTAATGTCGGTTTTTGGCTGATTGCATGCGCGCCTCGGGTCGCCTCTTCGCTCGCACTCAACATGTGTACGCTGTGGATTGGCAGCTTGAAGGTACTTCCGACGTAACTCCAGCCCGTCTCCGTCCTCAATTTTTCACTAGCTTGGCCCACTTGAATGGCATGATTTTTCATGATATCCGAAAGCTCAGGAAATCCTGCGAGTGGGGTTTGCCGATAGTTCTAGGCCCTTTACCCCCCAAACGTCTCAATCGGCTGTCGCAAAGAACGAAGAACTCAGGGCCAGTGAAGCTTGTGAAGGGCTGTCTCAAGCAAGGGAAACTGCACAAAATGTCATGAATTCAAACTGATCGCATCAGCGCGCCGGACTGACATGGCTTAGGCGACCTTCACCTTGTGCTTGTTTTCTGCTCTCTTCAAGCTCTCTTTCCAACTCTGCCACTGAGGTACCTCAGAGCATGATAGTAAGTCTTGACTGTCAACTCGTGTTTGGAGAGACTCTAACCACAAGGGTACCAATCCCGAGTATGTTATAGCTGCAATAGCTTGGCGAACAACCTCATTTCTTGCTCAATTTGGGCCAGAGCATGCTGTCTTCTCGCTCCAGGCGCTGAAATTTGTTTCGGCCGAGTCCAGCTCTTTTGCGCTCGTTTCCTCTTAAGATGGCTTGCATCTCCGGGCTGACAAAATTGGCGCTACCCTCGCACATATTAGGACTAGGACTTTCCCCAGAAGGACGTAGTTTTCGGCCATCCCAACGCCGTGAATTCTTGCTATCAGACGACTCGGCTATTCTCAAGTTGCGAGTGGACTCGTGCCCATTATCCGGTTTGCTTCGCGCTCGCTGCCATAGACTGCGAAGAAGCTGTCGGTGACTCTGAGCCTGCTGTTGTCACCAGAGCGCAAGCTTCCCCTTCGTCACGCTCGAAATTTGAGCCTCTGGTCTGGAGCGCCTTCAAGTGCTCTTGGTGACATTAAACCTGAGAAAGCTGCGACTTGGGTGTGGAGTTTTGAAAGGGTGCGTTCAATGGAAGGTTGGATGATTCAGACCTTTGGATGCAGTCTTGAATCTTCATTAATATTTCCTTGAAACCAGGACCTGAGAACGATCCATCCCTGAAACCCTTTTGCTTGCCACCTCCTGCGACGAACCGTATTTTTTTTACCGTCTCCCGTAAACAGTCTACCGATATTCGTCTCCTTTTAAGTTTCACGTCGACATGCTATGGAATTTTTTCTACTTCTTCACGCTTTTCGTCTACCTTCTTCCCGTCAAATTTGCAGAAACTGAAGGGGACGCGAGAGAAGGAGGCCTTGGATTCGCCGGGCGCCGCGACGCCGGCCAAGTACAAGCTGTACGAGGAATTGAGGACCCTCCATGTGTAGAAACCTTTTCCTTGCCATTTCGTGGGACGAATAGTCCCTATAGGCAAAGGTAATCCCTGCGGTCCGGTAAGGATCTAATCGACGGCCAAAAAACGCCTTTTCTTTACGACTCTCTTCTTTTATTTACCCCGAGAGGATTGAATATACAGCAGGTGAGGTGAAAATTTTCCCTTAGTTCAAATAAAAGTATTTAAATTGTCAAAATGTTCACGGAGTCCCCTTCGGACCTCAGTTGGCCCTCGCGTAGCCTGGTGGACTTTCGACAGGCTCTGACTGTGGAATCGTCGTGTGATCAGCCATGTTTTCTTGAAATCCCGCTCTCTATCAAGTCCGAAATGGTTGAGGCTTTTCCTTTCAAGTTCGAAGCGACCCAAAATTAGCCATGTCTTCGTACTGTGGGCTCAAGAACAGCAATAAGGGGATCAGGCCGAGGCGCCCGATTGGCGTTTCGCTCAGTGGGGGTTTCAGGGTGCATCGTGGTTGGTAGGCATATCGTGCAGTATTGTAAACCTCACAGCACTTACAAGCTTCCAAAGTGCTGCGCAGCAGAGTCTCGGCGCTATCGTGCAGCCTGAAGCCTCGAAGCTTGCACAAGATCACTGCAGAATCTGATTGCTGCCGTTTGGCTGCCGTACTTGGCTGATGCAACCAACCCTCTCTTGCTCCGTATACTTGGGTCATGCCTGCTGCACCCACTCTGAGTCAGAGCGAACTTTGTCTGTAAATACACAAATGCCTCGCCTCCGTGATCCCTACGTCGGTTCAGTGCTTTTGTGGTGGAATGTTGCGTGATTTACTAATCAAACCATTGTCAAGCAACGACAGCGCCCAGAAAATGTATGTTTTCGGAGACCGTGATGCAACCGTGATGGACGGGCGCGACGCGTCTCGGACCATTTCTCGATTTGACAGCAAACCATCATCCCTATATAAAGCTCAGAGCCCAAAAGGTGGCTGCCAAGTGGCGGCGTTCCATCTGGGACTTGATTTTTGTGGGCGACAGTGGTTTACGGCCCACAATCCTCACTCCTCTCGAGCTTTCCGGTAAGTCATATTCGTCACCATCTTCGACTTTCCAAAGGCTGAGAAATAGACACATAGAGGCCACCTCGGTGTCCTTCGGAAAATCGACTTCCCGTCTCTCGTGCTTTCGGATCATATAATATTGCTCTCCACACCGCCATTTTTGCCAGCACACAACCGCCATGGCCTATCGACTAGACCTTGACGAATTCGACGATGCAGACAGCAGCTCGTCGTCCGACGACTGCCGCACCCATTTCGTCGACAACCTTCGGACAACACTCACCGTTCTCCTCATTATTCAGCACTCAATCATCGAAACCGCATCCTCCTCATACCCATATTTCCATTCGCAACCTCTCACAATATTCGTATTCATGACCAAAACCATCGTCGTCGGCCTATTCTTCTTCGTGTCGGGATACGCAGCGTCAATATCACGGATAACGTCGTCGACCTACTACTCGACCGGAAGAAGCGACCCGGAATACGTTTGGCGGCGGACGTTGCGGTTATTGTTCCCCGGAGTCGCCTACGCGGTACTTGGGCATGTTATCCTATGGATGATACTAACCAAGAGCTGGCCCAACTTCTTCGGGGGCGCTGGTTCGGTCTCGACTGACGACGGATTTTCGACGCCGACGGCATGGGGTTTCGCCAGATTCGAGGGACCCGTCGTTCATATGCTCGCCCTCTATGTCATGGATATGGCCTACGTGTTCCTTCGCCCGTCGAGGAGGGGAGTCATTGCGGGAGGCGTTTCAATGCGAAGTCCAAGACCTGACGAACCAAAATCGATTCGAAGTCCTCCGGCGAAAAAGAATTATCGTCTGGTCAAGATCAAGTCGAAAAACGATTGGTATACCTTGGTCGGGGTCGCGCTCGGTCTTCTCTCGCTGTGGACCTTCGCGGTTGCGGCCAGCGGGAAATCCGAAAAGTCGCTTCTGCGCCTCGGCTTCAACGTGGCGTCCTACGATACCGTCCTACCCTCGGCCCCCTTCCAATATATCCTAGCCTACATGGCCGGAATCCAGCTATACCAGTGGCAGAATTTCATGTTGATCCCGTCACCATATACCTTCCCAGCTTTCTTCCTCGCCGTCGTGACATCCGTTTCGTCCCTCCAACTCGCCGCAAAAGTTTCGCCTGCCCTTCAGGAAATGATCCACCTCAATACCCCGTGGCCCGTTCATCCAAGCTTCATTGACGGAGGCTTCAACTTCCATACCCTCTTTTTCGCCGTCTGGAACGCCTGTACATTCTTCGCGATGGCCGCTACAATTGTATCGGTCTACGCACAGTGGGAATGGACAAGACGCGATTGGGGCCTCGTCGCACGACACTCATACATTCCAATATGGGTCCATATGATCCCAGTGGTGGTTTTCGTGAAACTATTGTCGGCGGATGTGGGTTGGCCAGCTTCACGGGGGGCTGCAAGTTCTGCACCGGCGCTGGCAGAGGAGAGCGTGGCATGGCGGTGTTTCCTGGTAGCGACAGGGTCGGTCATCTGCAGCTGGTTTATGGGGTTGTCAGTTGTCGGAGCGGGTTGGGTTCTGGGGTGCTAGCTGTTCGGCTGCCTGCGTTCTGGGGCCGGAGAAGGTGATTGTATTTTTATTCATCGAAGATACCCGAGGCTACGCCTTTATAGCCAACAGCAGCGCATACCAAACCTAGAAAGCTGTCCGTTCTCTATAAACGTTGTGGACGCTTGTCGCGAGCAACGATGTAACGATATCACGGATGGTTCCACGACTATTGCATGCTCTCGTTTCACTCCAAAATCAAAGTACATGTACTGTTATAATCTTAATCAATGCTCTCATCAACCTAGTCAATTCTAATAATTTTCGTGGCCGCCTTTCTGCACAACTGTCCACAGCAAGACCAAGCCAAAAATACTCTCGTCGACGTAATAGAATCCCGGATGCTAATAATAAAATAGCGATCGAACCTCCCCTGGTAAGCTTGTCTTTCACCTCCACAGTTATCGAATGGTCCCTGTCCCCACCAGATTCTCTGCTTCAAGGTCGACTCGGTATCCACAACTCCTAGTCCTCTTAATCTCAACCACTGTTCGCTATGTCTTGCGATTCGTTTGGGACGAACGCGGGAGCACCAGGTCCGGCGAGCAGCTCCAACGACGAGCTACGGAACTTGACCACCATGAAACCAAGTTCATCGTGTTTGTGGTCCTTATCCCAGTGCTCGTATTGCTTTCTGGTTTGTTTGCCGGTCTGACCCTGGGGTATATGAGTTTGGACGAGACTCAGTTGAACGTGCTCAGCATCAGCGGAACACCGTACGTCATCCCTCTCTACGCCCCTTTTTTAATGCTCAACTCTCTGGCTCTATCCAGAGAACAGCGAGAGTACGCTAGGAAGATCAAGCCTATCCGAAAGAATGGGCATCTGTTGTTGGTGACTTTGCTGCTCGCCAACATGATCGTCAACGAGTCTTTGCCCGTCATCGCTGACCCCGTTCTTGGAGGAGGCTTGTACAGCGTCGTCGTTAGCACCGTGCTCATTGTCATGTAAGTTCAAATCCCCTGTCGATTTCATGCTTTCCCCTGTGCCTGCTGCGGACATGGCGCTTCGGTGCAATGTCTCGTCGTGACGTCACGCGACTGCCAAGCAGCCAAGTGTTTTCGTGTTGCGCTTGGCTGGCTTGGTTTGTTTTGATTCCGCCTTTTCTCCTTCTGACCACGACCGACGACCGAAAACTCATCTCTCTCTCTCGTCCAGCTTTTCTGAGATTATTCCCCAATCTCTCTTTACGCGACATGGACTGTATCTTGGTGCCAAAATGGCCGGGGTCACCACCGTGCTCATCTACGCATTGGTACGACTGACAACGACGTTTTCGACGGGCGCTCGAGCTCACAAAACCACCCTTAGGGCATCATCTCCTGGCCTATCGCCAAATTCTTGGAATTCGTACTTGGACCTCACCATGGTATCATCTACCGAAGAGGAGGTGAGCTTCCTACTTCCATCGAATGCCTGCTGCCTGCTGACGACCTCCCAGAGCTCAAGGAGCTGATAGCCATGCACTCGTCCCATGCGACGCACGGAGGAGACCTCAAGACCGACACTGTCGCCATCATAGGGGCCACGCTAGACCTCCAGGAGAAGGTTGTGAAGCAGGCTATGACGCCCATTGATGACGTGTTCATGCTGTCCATCGATTCCAAGCTCGACTACGACCTCCTGAAGCAGATTTGTGAGACTGGACATAGCCGTGTGCCCGTCTACGAGGAAATCGAGATTCCCGTTCCTCCTGACTACCCGAATTCGAAAGGCGATGGTGGGGTTCTGCCTAACCTGCCTGGGATGGCGCCGAGTGATGAAAAGCAAGAGCGTACGAAGAAGGTCAAGAAGATCCTTGGGATCCTGCTTGTGAAGAACTGCGTATTGCTTGATCCTAAAGGTGCGCAGACCTATCTAGCTCGTTGATGCACAGCTAACGAGTGGTTTATGCAGATGCTACTCCCATTAGGAACATACGTCTGAACAAGGTCCCCTTTGTGCCAAACAACGAGCCTCTGCTTGGAATACTCGACAAGTTTCAGGAGGGGCGTAGCCATATGGCGATTGTGAGCCGGTTTAGCGTCGAGAAGGTCCGTCCAATTTTGATAGGATAGCAACTAAGACTGACCCCTGTCGACACAGGCCGCGAGCGCGAAGAAAGCCGTCAAGCGAGGTTTAACGCAGAGGCTGCGGGAGAGAGTCGGCATGGGGGACTCAGACTCGTCCAGCTCCAGCTCGTCGTCCAGTGAAGATGAAGAGAAGTCTCTTGGGTTCGGCATTCGGAAAAGGCGCAAGAAGGCTAGGTTTTTACGCCCGAAAGATCCGGAGGACGCAGCTGAGGCGGGAATTAAAGACGGGCCTACCCAAGGCAGCACAGCGAGCGTGGTCGCTACCAAAGGCGAGAGCGAGTCTAGCACCACTGTTGCCGCCGATCCTATAGCATCGGGAGCCACTGCCAGCAATCAAGAGTCCAAGGTCAAGTCGAAGAATGGGAAAAGCAGCAACAAGCCAAAGTTCCAATTGCAGACGGCGGTGGAGATGGTCAATATGCCTCAGCGAGAGCAGAGTATGCCAGCGGACGCGGTGCTCACGAAGGAGGGCGCGGACGAGGTAAGCTTTGGTGCTTATACTCCCATCTCTTGCGCTCATACATTTCTGGCGATAGTTTTTGCAGAATTTCGACCCTGCTGTTATGCCCTTGGGCATCATCACGCTCGAGGACGTATTGGAAGGTGAGTTTCGCTTTCACGAACCGTCCTACTCTGTCACTGATAAATTCCGTCTTTAGAACTCATTGGAGAGGAAATCTACGACGAATTCGACGCCCAGGGAGCGCACGGGGATCTTTACCAGATACCTAGTACCATCTCCGAGAAGGAAGACTCGGCCACTTCTCCTCCCCCAACTTCGGCCGAGCACGAAGTCAATAAGGGAATGGGGCTCAATTTGAAGGGATTGGGATTTCTGATGAGGGCCAGGAGCGCACCACCTGCTCGCAGGGATCAACAGAATATCAAGCGCTCACGACCACCGACTGCTACAGCTACAGCAACCGATGAAGACCCGGTCAACCTTTCAGTAGTACCTCATCTCACCGACGAGAAGGCGGTTGACCTTCTCACTACAACGTCATCAGGCACCCCTCCGCACTTGGAAGGCCATTACATTGTGGAGCCGGAGACGACAGGAGGAAGGCCGTTGGTAGCAGGATCTGCTCCAGCAACGAGGGCGCCGTCACCCTGTGGAGTGGGATCATACAAGGCTCCTGCTGGTTCCCTGACCGCAGTGACGCAGCAGCGCCACAGCGCAGCACAATCCAGGAGCAATTCACCTGCGCCGTCGTTGGAGGCTGTTCTCCTCGAGCGGAAGCGTAGGCTGGCTGCAACAGCGGTCACTACAAACTCTGTCGGAGCCGCGACGGCTTCCTCAGCAGCAGCAGCACCAGGACATGGTGCTGTCGCGTCTGGTATTGCTGCGCCACGAGCTGTTCATGCTACGAGAGGCATCGCGTTCAAGAGTAGCCCTCTGTCTCTCGGGATCGATCAAAGGGAACGTGCAGATCAGGTGGTTGGGCACCAAGACAGTTATTTTCAGAAAGATGGGGAAGCGGATTTGATCGACCCATGAACGGTGAAAGGAATGAAGATGATGGTGATACCACATAATTATTTTAAGCGAAGAGCAGACATTAGTTGACGTGTATTTTAACGGTATGAGTGTGCTACGCTGGGTATAATAATTGTCACTTTTACATGAGACAAAGGACGAAGGGGTCGTAATGTTTTCGTGAATGGATATAACAAAAAAGGGTCATGTAGGTTTGGCTGCGAACAGCTGCGAATAGGATAACCTGACGAAAAGAAGGGAAGGAGGCTGGGCAGCTGACTATGTGAGCAAAGCATCATACGAATAAGACGGGAAATATTGGAACGACATAGGATACTTATCTTTCAACCTGTTTGTTCGTCAGATTGTGCACTGCGGGAGCAAGAGAGGTTGCCAATTAGTGCATGAACGAAATAAACGATTCCTTACTCACTTTAACTGCTGCCCAACCCGTGACGACTTCTCGGATCCGCTTCTTCACCATATCTTGGCACGCAGTACACTCCATGGTGGAAACCAATGGCTCAAACACATTCTGTATCCTGCTGAGGGACAGACCTATAACTCGTGGTCAACTTACTAGACGGATGACGGTATGAAGTGAACGATGACCAACCTGGTCGAACATCCCAGGCAAGATACGTAGTACCCAATGCCCACGCGCGCGTCACTTTCCTTTGATCTTCGAAGGTACATTTCTTGTTGGCCGGATGGAAACCAGGAGGCTGTGACAGAAGCTTCTTCGCTTCTTCTACACGGGTCATGTGAAGGAGGAAGAGACGCTTGAGGTAATAAGAGCCCATCTTAGCGGCCATTTCATCGGACAGATTGTCCATCGAGTATGCGAGGAGGTGGGAAGAGGCGGCTTCGGCGAGTTCCCGTAGGTTGTGGTGTGCGGCCATGGTGAAGACGTCAATTGCACGGATAGGTGCATGTGAGAGGAGAAGTTGGTAAATCGGTGTGTTTGGACGGACAAGGGTGCCTGGTGTGATGCCGAATCTGGGTAACTTATCAATAGCTTCGATGAGCTCATTACTGCTGGGTGAATTTTGGGCGCAGGAGGATTGGTATATTGTGTGAAGGATGATGTTGAGGATTGGTGCGAGCTCCGGTATAGGTATGATATCCTCTTTGATCCCGGATGTGGAGAAACTGAGGAAGGACGACAGCGCGGTCGGGGACGCCTTATCAATGGTACTAGCATGGACATAAAACAGGACGCCGTCCGCCGAGGAAAGCACAAGATCGCTCTCGACGGGATGGGCGCCTGGATGGAAGGAGGTAGAAACTGTCATGAATTGGTCAGTGCTCTCTTCCAGTTCTTGCGGTACACTAGGAAAAAGCTATGAAATACCGGTTTAAATTAGTGGATAAAACAGACGGATTCAGTGCTGTTAGCCAGCTCTGATTGAACGAAGACATGGGCGGGGCTAACCAAGGGTGTTGGCGTTTCCGTCAACCCCAGCATCGTGTTAAAGCCAGAGCTTTCGAGCCCTGGAATAGTTTCAGACGGTGGTGTGGGGTATAACGAGGCGGCAGCCTGTGACTGCTCGTGTTGAGTGTAGAACTCGCTCGCCCATTGAGAGGTTTGCATCGCGATGTAGATTGGACTGTGTACCAAGATCCTGAATGTGGTTGATTTGGGTAGGGGTAAGGAAATACTGTTATGATTTGGGAGTCCCAGGTGGCAGGGGTAGAGGGAGGATCCCCAAAAGTGGTTGTGTGTTCGATTTATATGCTGTCGTGCCTGGCATCATGGAGTCAAGTTCGTCACAGCCAATCATGAATCGTCATATATGACGTCCCGCTCCATGGCCCAGCCGTTTCCGCCGAAGTGCGGCACATGTCGGCAAGTAGTCGGTTGTTCTACGGCAAGCTCGCTCCGTTACAAGCTTTTCAAGCGGCGTCCCATGAGTGTGCATGAAGAGACTTGGCCCCGCTTGGCTCCTGACCATGCCAGAAGGAGCTGTCTACTGTCACCTCCAATCGTTCTACCACTGTTATAGCTCCCTTGCGACAAGCTGATCCGAAAGTTGACCCCACCGTACTTTCAAAGCCTATTACTACAGGACAGTGGAATTGTTCGCGACGATTGGGAAATGGCTTCAGGTTTTGCAGTGTCCTTGAGGCCGGCCGTGGGGCTCTTGACAAGGCCGACTCTTCTTGGGTTTGATATTGGGTGGGGTATGGAGCCGTGCCTTGGAGAAATTTTCGGGGGCGAGCCGGCCCCCGGCACAGACAATGTGACTTTCGGATGGAGAGTTACGGTTCGTAGATGTGGACCTCGCGGAAAGCAACAGCCAGCACCATTCCAGGCTTCCGATTGTGAGTTGTTCAATGAGATCGGGCTTAATAGGCTCCAATAGGCCAGTAAAGTTCTCCGCGACATTTGATTGAATGATATATACGATACTTACTTATGGCACTCCATTCGAGATTTCACCGAGAGGCTAGAGCCCACATGAAAGTGCGACAACACACAGCCGGTATGCAAGGCTTAGAGATTCCCGAGGGCTGCAATAGAATATTTTCATCCTGTCACGAAGAAATGAGTATCATGAACGCGTGGTAATTGGGATAGAAGTGGATAAGGGTGTGCGTTCCTGACATTTACTGTCCGCACTGCGCTGAAGCGCGATAAGATAGCTTGTTATGTTGTACTGAAGGTCTGCTTTGCCCATGTCTCTGCGGCTCGTGTATCCAGATGTCAAACGGAGGTATACTGCTTCTGTCAGAAACATATGATCCACGTTGCCGAACTTCCATGGAAGTCCGAGGAGATGGGCGACAAGACCTCGCTAAGAACGGCATCGTACAGATAAGTAACGTTGCTGATGAAATAATTTCGATGGGGACAAATACACCTGCTAACGATGCAGTGACTACAGCCGTCGAATCTACCTATCACCCTCCATAAGAAGACCCACATTGGTGGTAGTAATGGCCAGTTTAGGCCCGAGATTTGGTAATGCCTGAAGGCACATCTAATAGTATCTCGCGAAACATTTCCACGTCCATCATCACGTTCTTCTGCTTTTGGTTGTGCACCATACTCCTTTTTCGTGGAATGAATCCCCAGTAAGTCGCAGCCCCGGTTCTTATAACGTTTCCCCCCTCCCATCTCCTCGCTCTCCATGGTCGAATTGCGATTTACCGCGACCCCCCACCTCTCGGTCGACACACTGAGAGAGACACTGAGACTCATCGCGGCATCCGACAAGAAGCTAGCTATCCGTCTTGTCTTGGTCTCAAGGGCGGTGCAACGATGGCAGGTGTCATGTATATTTTTCTTTGGGGATTGAGCTGAACGTCGTACAGGATCGACCCAATTCTATACTCTACGGTGACCTTATCGCGGGCGTCATCCACACAGGCTTTCTGGCGCACAATATCGCTGTCCAATAAGTCTACATCATTTTTCGCCGAGTATGTCAAGGTCCTCTGTATATCAGAGGAGGCGCACACGGCCTATATCTCCCAAATACTTTTTGCCTGCTCCGGAGTGTCCTGCATAACCTTCTGGACGGTCCCGGCCTCCCACTGGCAGAACAACCTGGTCTCAGCCAACGGGCTGGGGGAAGTAGTGAGGTCAAACACCAACGTTGGACCGCGCCTCTTCCTTCCACAGAGCCCCCCGACAGCGAGCCACGCAAAGCATGGTATGTTTCCAGACGATTGCTTCAATGCAATTCGCCCGAAACGGGTCGTGGCTTCCTTCCGCGACCCCCGTGTTCTTTCCTCCAAACCAGACTTTGCTCAACCCTTCTTCGCCTCCGTCACCCACCTATCCATCCTTAACGCTTGGGAAGAGTGGATGTTCTGGGACAACGTGGCCCTAGATCTTCCCTGTTTGACTCACCTTGCCCTTGATCTCAACCTCGCCCGTACTCGTCTACCCGACGATTCTGGACGGGGAACAGAGTCTGACGACTTTACCCGGAAATTGGCGAGCACGGTCAAGAGTGCCCTGCATAAATACCCGCCCCTTCGCGTCTGCGTTCTGTTCCATTTGTTCGATCGGAACCCACGCTCGACTATGATCGAAATTTCCCGAACTCTCCTGATTCTCGAGCAGGAGGATCTCAAGGCTCGGTTCCATTTCAATAACGCACCTGCGGTACCCGACCATAGGCTTGTGTTTGTGCAGAGCACCGAGCCCTTTGCCGTTCGACAGGCTCACTCAAGGGGAGAGGAGAAGATGTGGAGAATGGCAGAGCACACGGTGGTGGCGCAGGAAAAGAGGTCCACAGGTGAGCATCATCAATGAATTCCTCCCTTTCAATTCATCAAAATTTACAACATGACATCCCGAAGGGCCTGAACTCTTGGTGATATAGATCACAATTCATTCGGCTCAGGATGATAGGGAGAGTTGAATATGACGGTCTTCCCTGTCTCAGCGACCAGGGTTGACTGTGCGACGATTTCTGGAAGTGATTCTGATTGTTTTTTGTTTTTGTTTTACGTTTAATCTTCGACGTGGTAGGATAAGGATTTAGATTCGCAGGCGGTGTTATATATTGGTAGAGTTTCTCAGACGTTGAGCTAATTACATTGTAGATCAGTGTAACTATGTCCAGATCAGGTTCTATGTTGCAGCGACTAACCTCCACTCTCCAAGCCTCTCCAACGGCCGAATTAAAATAACTTTCAGACGGTGAAGCGCCCGTTTGACATAACTGTATTAGGTGTTGTATCCCCATCCGCACCAGGGCGGGAGCATTGATCCCATCAATACTGGTATAATGCTTCCACACCTCGGACCCAACGGCATTCGATGTCATGCAAGAGGCCAAGAACTGAGCTCGGTTCCAACTCCTAAAATCTAAAAAAATACATGGGAAGCCACCCTTGTCCGATCCCCCACAGGCAGCCAACAGTTCAGTTACTCAGCATGCCTGACCACGGCATCGATGCCAAGTTTGAGTCGCAATTCGGAAGCACTCTGACTCGGAGTCTCTGCTTGTATCATACTGGGCATACGTGAGCGTTGCAGATATATCGACGTTTATTTTGAATATAAATGCTGACCGGCTATGAACACGCAGCCTTACATCGGATACTGAGGACTGGGCGGTGTATTTTTCGGCTGCAGAGTGCACTAGTACTCTCTAAAGTTCGGTGCGGTACTGGCTCGGCCCAGGCACAGAACCTCTCAGAAGCGACTGCAAAGGTATGGTTCTTGAACGAAGCGTCACAAAATGCCGCCCATTATTGAACTGCGGCTAGTCGATGACGCAGGAAGTTCGTGTTGGATAGCTGACTCAAAAAGTCTGGATAAGGTCGTCCTGTGTGTTGACAGCAAGTCCATGCAGGCGTTTCCTTCGATCTTCAGAGACCCTAATACCTCCTCACCAAGTCATTAAAATGATGAAAGTCAGAAGAAAACGTGCATTTAGAATTCATACCACTCACCACACCCATTCTCCATTTTTATTGGATGAATTGCGCAGTCAAATGGAAACGTTATGCCCTAAGCAACGTCTCCCTCTCCCGCTGCTTTGCCGAGTAGCTATAGTACTCGTCGATCACTTATTGTCCCAGGGCGTCCAACCAAGCCACTTCCTCATTGTGGGGACTCGGCACTCCGCAGCCGCAGGCGTTAACCTCGTCCTCTAGTTTCTCTCGCGGCTGTTCCATCCCCATCGAACCCGTCGGTCCGGTGCGATCCAATTGCAGTGGTTCGAAGTTTGGTGTCGCCGTGTGTTGGAGCTCTATCCCACTTTTAAGTCCCTCGCGAACCCGAATACACTTTCGTAGTGTCGTCAGTTCCCCGAAAGTTCTGAAGGATAATGCTAAAGTTATATTGGAGACACGTACCGGAACGTGCTTAAAAGAGTGTTTCGTTTTTTTGTATTCCATACTCCATCTCCATCCGCCCAGGAGTTTGACTAGCTCGAGGACGCCTAGCCTCATAAAATTCGAAACTCATATATTCACTTCCATCGGGTCTGAAATCATGAGACGTCATACTGGGTTTCTATCTCCATACCGAGTCGTTGCTAATACCACTCGAGAACACTATTTGGGAACCAAATCTCGAGAACAGGCCGAGTGGCTCAGCGTTTGACCCTCAGAATGGTACCACCGACACGCGCAAGATAATGTGATATCCACTAATGCTGAAACTCACCTCGAGGAAAACACCCGAAGTGGACAAAACCTCCTCACGCACACTGCATCGAATGGACGATCAGAACAAAATAGTCCTCCTCTCTCGAACGGCGGCCCACACACATCGGAGCCCAGGGTCCGATTCAGGGTCTGCCGAACCGTATTGTTGGTACACACTCAACGCTACCCGCGTCAATCTCTCAAAAGAAGAAGCATGTTCAGCGTGAGGCACAGTCATGTGTTGCCTTGAAGCTGCGGGTAGGACGTATGTGGGCCCGCGCGCACCCAGGCCAGACGTCAGCAATGCGTTGTATGGCAATGAGGCAGCCATGCTGACTGCGAAGACTGGCCAACGCTGGATAAGGTGGGCAGATACGAGTCGCTCTTATAAACAGTGGGTCTGGACGGTTTGTCCCAATATTTTCCCTGGCTGGACCACTACGCTGTAAGGCTCCATTTCCCGTTCCTTCCACTAATGCTGTTATCTGACAGTTATATCATTCTTAGATTATGTATTCCGATTCCGAATTCGATTCCGACAGCGGCTTCTCATCCGGTCTCACTACCTCGAGTGTAGGGTATGACTCCGACGACGCTGGATCAGGCGTCCGTGTTCCACGAGTCGCTTGGAAATGCGACCCTGCCTTTGGGGTGGTACATCAAGAGAGATGTACCGTTTGCAGACACTATATGTCTCATTTCGTGGAGGGGAGCAGGGATCCCCGAGATCCATCGTTCCATGCAGCCGTGTCAGAGCGGGATGGAAAAGTTACGATGCGCTATCTGGAAGGGATCGAGGAGGGTCGGCGGGTTCAGGCGGAGAAAGACAAGGCCAAGCTCTCTCGTTATCGTGAAGAGCGGGATGAAGCACGAATTCGGAAGCACAAGGCGGAAGAGGAGACCAGGCGCCTCCGCGCAGAGCTCGCGGAGATGAGGGATGCGTTTATGGCGATGCAAATCACGTACGAGGAGCAAATCGCAGCCCTGACTTTTGGCCCTGCGCGACAGGAGGAGGACCTGCAGGCACTACGGATGCTGGAGCTCCAAAGCGCTTTATTTGCCGAGTCTAGGAAGGAAGTCGGTCGCGAGGAGGATATGGGGGCAATTGCTGAGGCCATTGGTCTGGCGGAGCCAACTATGGATACTTCGGACTCTAGCGAAAGCTCCGATGAAGCACTCGAGTCGGATATCACGTCGGATCTGACAACCAGCGAGAGCGAAAGTGGGAATGGGGGGCGACAGGGTACTTCTGCAGGTACCTTCTCCAAGGCCGAGGCGAGGCGAATTATCGACCAACTAGCCCAGAATCCAACAGATCCCCAACGTCTGGGACATATCCGCGAGGTGTTCCTCGAAGCGAACAGCACACCGCGGCGCGAGCGAACGGACGCTCATAAGCTCGTCATCGCGGAAGCATGGAAGTTTCTGGGAGCCAAAGGCTTGGTATCGGCGGCACCAGCACTGACAATGGTGCCGGAGATTTTTGTGGACGCATCGACGAAGGGGATTGGGTTCATATGGGGCAACAAGTGGGAGGCTTGGAAGTTGAATCAAGGTTGGAGGACGGAGGGGCGTGATATGCCCTGGGCGGAAATGGTGGCAGTCGAACTGGGTCTGCGAACCCTCATAGCCGCAGGGGTCAGATCGACCCACATCCGTATTCGGTCGGATAATCATGCTGTAGTCACTGGTCTCAGTGGAAAGCAGATGCGAAACGCACAGGATGCGTTGATTTTTCAAGAGATTCAGGCTCTATGCAAGGCATCCGGCATCGTGTTGATGCCCGTTTGGGTTTGGACCAAGTCAAACCCGGCTGACGCACTGTCGCGGGGTCGATACCCAGCCAAGGAGACGGAAATGGATGTTCGGGCAGAGATGCCGTCGCACTTGAAGTCATTCGTTCGCAATATCAAGCCTACTTCAACATAGGAGCGCCGATCGTTTTCTTGTTTATTCTTCAGTATTATAATTATTTCACCCTATGCGTATGTATATTATGCACTCACAAATCTTTATACCACATATCGTGTTAGCTGTACCTTTGCCTTGAATATGCCACGATGGGTGGAGGACGGAACGGACGAGTCGACGACAGTCTGAGTCTGAGTTTCTCGCCATTGATGCGAGATACGAGAACCCTCCCTCAGGCTTCTAGGATATTTTTCACCTCAGGAACTGCGCTATGTAGGCCCTAGCACTGGGATGTATCGACATTCTGGCTTGTTCCAAAAGGTTCCAGTAGACGCCGGATGTTTGGCATGGCCGCCCGAACCAAACACTAGATTGATAACAGGCGGAACAGAAATCAAACTCTCCATCTTCTTCCTCCTTCATCATGTCGAAATCCAGCGATCTATTCCCAGCAATTGGCCAAGTAGCCGACAAAACCGAGACTCTCGAGCCCAAGGATGGGGGAGAAGAGAATACAACGGGAGACGAGGAGAAGGCTGTCGATGAAATCGACTCTCTGTGTATGAAATGCCATGAACAGGTCAGTACTAATATCTTCTCTGATTTTACTATGGTTGTAATCAAATCATTTTGACCAGTAGGGNAAAAACGCGAATGCTTTTGACTTCGATTCCATTCTTCAAGGAGGTCGTCGTAATGTCGTTCCGTTGCGAGCATTGCGGGTGGAGCAATAATGAAATCCAATCTGCCGGGGAGATCAGACGTAAGTCCCCTCGTTTCAACTCGTTAACTGAAGCATCATGTAACATCGTGTGTAGCGGAAGGGACTAGCTACACGGCCAAGATCAGGGACAGGGAGGACTTGAACAGACAGATTGTCCGTTCCTCGAATTGCGAGATCCAGATTCCTGAACTTGATCTCACACTACCTCCTACCGAACGAGGGCAGCTTACCACGGTGGAAGGCCTTCTCCGCGACATCATCGCCGACCTCAGTATGGATCAACCACTCCGAAGAATACAGGATGAGGCGACGTACACTAGTATCGAGGCCCTCCTTACGAAGATGAAGGCTATGGTCGGAGATCCTGACGAAGACGAGGACGAAGAACAGGAAGCCGGTTCATCAAAGAAAGAAGAAATCCCCATTCAACCCTTCACCTTGAAGCTCGACGACCCCTCCGGGAACAGTTTCCTCGAGTTCCTCGGCAGTATGTCTGACCCTAAATGGAACGTTCGAGTGTACCCCAGAACCTTTGAACAAAACGTCCAGCTGGGACTTGTTGCGCCTGACGATGAAGAGGACGCCGAGTCGGCTAAGTCAGGGACAAGTCAGGAGATCACGAAGGAGGAGATTTTGACCTTCCCTGGCAACTGTTCGAGTTGCGGGCACTCGATTAACACATACATGAAGCGTGTCGATATTCCTTATTTCAAGGTATTTATTTATCCCATCCTCCAAGTAGGTAAATTCCAACCAATCGATATAGGAAATTCTCATCATGTCGACAAACTGCGACCGATGTGGCTACAGAGACAATGAAGTCAAATCCGGAGCTGCTATCTCTTCTCAAGGGAAGCGTATCATTCTCAAGGTCGAAGATGCCGAAGACCTCAGTCGCGATATCCTGAAGGTATGCTAATCCCAGGACTCGCTCGCAGATTCGTATGTGGTTAAATCATATTTGTAGAGCGAAACCGCAGGCCTCCAAATCCCCGAAATTGAGCTCACACTCACCCACGGAACGCTGGGCGGCCGATTCACCACTCTCGAGGGTATCCTCAACCAAGTTTACGAGGAACTATCCGAGAAGGTCTTCGCTGGTGACTCCTCTCAGGGCAGTGATAAGAAAACGTTTGACACTTTCTTGGCTGGTCTCAAATCGGTGCGTTTTTGTTATCGTTACGCATGATATCATTGCAGGCGCCTGACTTCGACAACCATTTCCTTTTCGTCAGGCCATTAACGTCGAAAAACCTTTCACGGTCATCCTAGACGATCCTCTCGCCAACTCGTACATTCAGAGCCTTTACGCCCCGGATCCTGACCCAAATATGAAGTTCGAACTTTACGATCGGACGTGGGATCAGAATGAGGAGCTGGGTTTGAACGATATCAAGGTTGAGAATTACGAGGAGGATGCACAGGAACAGAATCAACCGGATACTGCCACACCGGAGGGGGCGAGTGTGGAGAAGATAGAGTCACAGTAAACGTATACTCACCACCGGTATGACCTGTGCTAGTTATACAGGTGTAGAATAGAAGTCCAAACACTGTTTTGAAACCAATTCTAGGTGGTCAGACGGTATCGGCCAGCTTGGTCCCGAGGAAGGGGAAGTCGACTCTCATGTGCTACCAAGCGGCGTCCTGAAAAGAACTGCGTAGAACTGAGCTGAAAGAGGCGAGAGGCGAGAGGCTATACATGGCAGGCTGCCTATAGGTGACATTACACTCTTCATACGCTGGCCAGAGCGGGATTAGTACGATTTGACACGTCGAAATCTACCGTCTGTCCAGGTCTTGGTCGGCGGGGCTTTCGTCGTCCCCCCAGAACTATTCACGCGTAGCGATTGACCTAAGCATTTGCAGGAAGAAAATTGAAAGCGATGATTGTCATTCAAGATTACACAGAGTTACTGCAAGTCAAAGTACTGATACAAGCATCACTGACACTGGAGTACGAACATCAAAATGGTTGAAGTTGGAAAAGAGAAACCAATGGATGGAAAACGACCTAATTACGATGGGGCTTCAACTTTTTAAGAGCCGGAGTCACTTGGGGATCGGATAACCGGGGTGAAGTTCCCAGCGAAATCCATGGTCTGAACCCATTTCTGGAGACTTCAAGTGGAAGTATTGAGCATTCTGTAACAGATCCCCGTTGTGCGTTTGACGCTCCTGGATGTGCGTGCGTATTTCGTCGACATCATGGAAGTCCGATTTGTTGCATCCCTTTTGGCACTTGCAAATTATGTCTTGAGGATGTACGTCATCGGGGAACTTGAACCTAACGGAGAGTGAGACCCAATTCTATTGCTAGTGTGAAAAGTGCAAAATCCGTACGAGGACAGATATGGTTTCCACGTTACAGGCTTGAGACTAGATCCCCGGCTACAGAATTTCGGGTGAGCTTTGACAGAACCCGGCAGGCAAGCAACCAGAACCATACCTAGAGNCAGCTGGGGGAGGCAATGCTGTGGCTTGAGCTGCACTAGCGGTTGGAGCGCCGGATGACCTA
This sequence comes from Candolleomyces aberdarensis, assembly GCA_004126415.1. Lineage (NCBI taxonomy): Eukaryota > Fungi > Basidiomycota > Agaricomycetes > Agaricales > Psathyrellaceae > Candolleomyces > Candolleomyces aberdarensis. Next base: position 58,129 of record SDEE01000169.1, read on the forward strand.
CAGGAAGCTCTGGCTGAGACGTGCACTCGGTCAAAGCAATGTTACATCACTTACACTATATTCAAAACCCTCGCATAAGCAGTTTGAGCAGTTTGAGCAGTCGTCGGCCTGGAGCGAGCGGATCATAAGCCTTTCTTGATCGATAAACTCAACTGGCGCTTACCCGTGAGGAGCCAAAGGGCGAGGGCCCCCGCTTCTGTCTTGCTCTATAATAGGAGGTACTCGAGAAGACCCCGGCCTGTAACAGATTGACCGTCGGCATCCATTTTTTCCCGGGAAAATGACACTTACTCTGAAGCCAATGAATGCCCAACTTTGGTCTGTGGCATCTTCGAAGTTCCGGGTCTCGCAGGCGACAAGTTTGCTCTGGAACGAGTGAGTCTTGGCTATTAGTTTGAAGAAGTACTGCGCTCTTACCGTCTCTGATCAAGCTTGTTAGCTCGCGAGTTTTGGTCTGCGGGCCTAAGGTTGCAAGAGATCCATATGATGAGTTTCTTCCTCCGACAGTCGGTATATATAACACTCACCTTGGAATAGGATCGTTGGACTCCGCGGCAGGCTCTTTGCTTGATTTCCTAGTGTTACCTTCGCCTTTATCCTGGCCTGGCGCACGAGCGGTACTAAGCTTTGAGCCTGAAGCCTGAGACTTGGCAGGAAGGCGACACGGGGAAAAGAACTCTGTATCGGGCCGAACGGCGGATGATCTAATGCAACGTTGAAGTAAGCTCCTCAACCGGCTGAACAAAGCATCGTCACTCTTACTTCTTGCCATTCCTGTTCGCGGACGAGGGCCCGCTAGGTTCCCCCACATTCAGTCTGTGTCCAGTATGGGAAGCGACCTTCTTGGCATATTCTTTTGCAGGGGTTTTAGCGGGCGCGACTGACGAACTGTAAATTCTGGTAAGCTTCTTTGCAATATAGCCCAAGGAACCATAGTTACCTCTGGATCGCTTTGTTTGAGCCTGAGGCTTGGCTGCCACTTGCCTGGGCGTTACGCTTCTTTTGACGTTTAGGCTCGCGTGGCGTTGAGAGCTGCACAGTGACCGGGGATTGAGAGACAGAGGGCCTGTCGAGATCTCAGGAAGGTAAGTTGATATTGCAATTGATAGAGATTAAACCATTGCTTACGTCCCAGCAGCTGCAACGTTAGTCTTGGCCTTTCTGGCAGAAGATGATTTTCGAGATGACTTGGTGGACCTATGGAACCAAGCGAATCAAAATGACTGTCAATTGGCAGAAAAAGGGTACCTACTTCTTGGCACTGCAGAGGCTCGGCTGTGAGCTTTCATTTCAAAATGAGCTCCGAAAGAACGTACATTTTCTTGATGGCGGTCGAGGTAGCGGATCTAGAAACACCGGATGGGACGACAGAAGACCTGGGGGGGCTGGTAAAAATTTCTCGGATTTTGCAAGCGTGATTATACACACTGTTGGATGGCCGTGTTTACACTAAAAGTACTATGAATTTCGGCGGCCAGCCAATGTAATGAAACAACACGTACAACAAATTATCGTCCGCGTCGAGGCTAAACTTGACGATCCACCTAGAATACCGACAGATCAGTTTGTTTGCCTTTGCCCCTGCCATGACTAACCAATGGCTTCAGAACTTACTGGACGCCAGGGACACTCGTGCTTTCTACCAATATCCCAGAAGATACTCGGTTGAAAGTGTGAAAAGGCTTCGGTGCTCTGTGGTACAGGTTAATGGTCAGGTTGCGCACTAAAGTCGAAAGATTTGCCGGTCACTTGCTTTTTAGCCCTTTTCGCATTCCCCGAGCATCGTCTTCCGGGGGAGCAATCATGATCACTTCCGCATTGGTGATCTAAATCTTTTTTCGAATCATCCATGGCCAGGTCGTCCTCATCTTCCTCATTGACAGATTCTTCCTCGTCGACAGATTCTTCCTCGTCGACAGATTCTTCATCGTCGACATATTCCTCATCATCGACAGATTCTTCATCGTCGACATATTCCTCATCATCGAAAGATCTGACAAAGCTCAGCACCGGGATCCCCGCGTATAGTCAAGATTGAAATTGACTGACCGTTTACCTGGGCGAGAGTTGGCGGTGGGAGAGGTGCCAGATGTCTCGCTCTCGTCCTCGCCCACGGAGTTAGGGACAGCTCTACCCTTCCCTTTAGCATTTTTGGACAAAGGCGTAGATGGTCTGAGAAGATGAATCAGCACGCAATATGCCCAAACGGTTTCATTACACTTACACAGAGTTCATATCACGATCACTGATAATAGGAACTGCCCTTCTCATCTTTCCGGCGTCTGGAGAGGATTCTTGACTACTGGGTTCGATGGCCTTCGATTTTTTGCGTGAATCTGTATCGTCATTCTCGTCGGTGTGCTTCCTCTTGGTAGAGAGGCCTGGAGTCATCGGTGTCTTGTCCCCATGCTGACCCGCCGAGAGAGTGGTGCGATCGGCGCCAGGTGTGGTTGCGTCTCGAAGAGGTCTTCGAGAACTATCTAATGTGTAAGCTTACGATGCTTCACAGTCAATACGAGTTGGTTACCTTGTGGCATTGGCACTTGGGGAGCCAGGAGTACGTGCAAAGAGGCTTCGAGAGCTATGATAAGTCTCGAGGCTGCATGGTAAATCGAGTCAGGACTCAAATGCCTTTCATTGAGTGAACCAAGAAGCGAACGCACGGTGAATTGTTGGGGTCCAGCCCTGGAGCGGGACGGCCTCCTCCGTTGAGCAAAGGTCCTGCTTTGCCAAATCCAGAGGTTTTCCTGTTGCTTTTCATTTTTGGTTCGAAGCTTGATATATGTGAATGTTGATCAGCCAAAGCATTGGCCCATGTCGGCTACGACTCACAAAGTTTAATGAAAGGTAAATGGAAGCGGTTGCCAAAAGGAACGTAGGTCAAAGCTGTGAGATCTGAAGCCGGCTTCAGTATAGATCTGCTTGAGATGAACGTCAAAGTCAACGCGTGAAAGTGCGAAGAGTTAGAAGAGTATGGTAGAAAGGAAAGAAGAGATGTGAGGAGACGCGTTGTTTACTCCTAATTTAAAGGTCCACTCACAAAGAAAGCAGGCAAACAGACAAAAATACGGTGGCATGGCGTTGTATCCAGTGAAGATGTGCATGGACTGTGTACTCAGCAATCGACGTGAACGTGGTTTGAAACAAAGAGCAATTGGTGCCGTGATTTGTCGGCTGGCCAGCCATCATGATGTCACCATCAATCAACACTTCGCCGTTTAGTGGTCTACTGAGCAATGCTATTAGGCAGTATGAGCAGGATGGGCTCAGAGGCAAGCAGAGAACAGATCCCTCTAGAACAAAGATGTCCAAAAATTCGAGAGGCCGTGTCGAGTGTCGAGTCGCAGAACCCGAAAAAGAATTGCGGCCAGTGCTTGCGCGCAGACCAGATTGACCTCCCAGCGATGACTTCTAAATCCTCCACCAATGCAGGGCCAATGTAGAAGCAATTTTTTCTTGAAGCCCGACCTAATATCGAAAGACTGCGGTCGAGATAATGGCGTAGATACACCAGCAACGGAGTCGGTACAGGCGTCAAGATTGACCAAGAGCAAGAGTTCGGGGCATCCAGGAGCCTTCATTCCTTTACCCAGATAATGTTGACAGAACCTAGACCAGAATATAATAAGACATCAGAAGCACCAGTGGATGTGGGGATTGTAAGACATTCTGGCTCTTGTGTTGTCGCAATGGTGCTGGTGACTTCCATTGGGAAACAAATCGAATTCCCCTGAGTTATATGGGTAGGTGACGACCTTCAAGTCAGGTAAAAAAGAGCCGAGTTCCTCTGGTGTATGAAAGTAGGTCGACGTTCTCAGTGTTTTGGAAAGGAGAAACAAGGCCAAGAGCGCTTTGAAGCGTGGCATCATATGGCGAAGGCGTGGCAGCCATTCCAAAGGCGTACAAGTGAAAGTAGCTCGAGTCTGGAAGCGGAGAGCAAAATTCGTATCCCTCCGAGTTGTCTTGCAAGCCATACAGTTCGAAGGTGATGGTCGAGTGGAAGAGATGACCAAATTTCGCGCGCTCCGGCAAGAAGGATTTGCGACCAAATATGGCATATGGTGTCCAAAAACTTCCGAGGATCGGTTTGCCTTGCGCGTGAAAGGGCTTGAATTTTGGACAATGGCTCGCGGATAAGCTGGAAGAATGGGTGAGAGTGTTCGCCAGCATGTTGCTCCCCTTTGGCCGAGCATTGATGTCGGTCTTGGGTGGCTTGGACCCTTTCTTGGCGGGTGGTCACAATGAACCAGGCCACAATGGCCGTATTCGCTGTGGCTTCTGGGCGGGAGGTATAAAAAGATCGTAGATGTACCATAGAGCGCCACTATTATCCTGCTGGATGGCCCTCAGCACTGCCCACCACACTACCTTGTTTTGCTTCAGTGTACCCACGACCATGTCAAGCGCAAGCGGAACGGAGCCGTCCGATAAGTGGAGGAAGAGTTTGGATCGCCTCATGGACCGTCTCTCTCTAGAAGACACAAGCCCCACTATTCCCGAACCTGTCACGACCGAGCATAGCGACACCCTTCATGCCATGCATTTCTTTGTCACCTTGTAAGTGCGCCCCTATCATCCACAGATAACGCGACTTAACCCAACTCGACATGGTTCGCGCGCTGCAGCTCGAAAGTCACGTCGAGCAAATTGACCGTCGACGGCGAGTCCGTAGATTGTGGCATCAACGGCTGCAAGCACTCTGGCTTCAAGGACGAAGAGGACCTCGCCGTTCACGCGCGCACGGTTCACGGAAAATTGAAGTCCGTTGAAGGCGTCCATTACGCCGATTACCGAGGCGTTCTCAAGCGCCTTCCGACGGAAAAGAGGTGGACGTTTACTCTGCACAATTATGTTTCACTTGTTGGGAGATATGAAGTGAAGAAAGCAAAGAAGAAGAAGAAGACGCATCGTGATTAGATTCGGGAGACGGAGGTTCGGTACTTGGCCGCCGGAGTGTTTTTGACCCCTGTATCCTTTATGGCATGGCCATTTTGTTTGATTTCACGCGTTATGGCTTAGAAATACATACAGGGTATTCTCAGATCCAGGGCTTGACACTTGAGACGATTCGATACTGTGTGATATAACAAAGGGTTCGGCACTGTGCGATATCGCAAAGGGTACGGGTTGCCGAGCCAACGGAAGAGATGTGATCTCCGGAAGGGTGTCGGGTTCGGACAGTTCTATTTACAATGGCCCTGACGTCTTGGGAGCACAAACAATCTTGGAATCTAGGGTTCGGCGCTGTGTGATACGGCGAAAGGGTACGGATCGGACCAACGGAGGGGATGTGACATCGGGAAGGGTGGAGTCGTCGGGCGCTGGATCTTATCTACCATGACCCCGTAACCTCCCTCTACACGAGGCCAACCTTCTACATTCCATATGTGAGTCATATCGTGATGCTGCATTTAGCGCGCATCATGATGTCAGCGGGGTTGAGGGTCAGGACAATGACGGTATGTTGAATATTCGAACCTAACCCCGGCGCCTGTCAAGGATGCGCCTTCCGTGGGACCGATCGAAACTTCCACGGGCCCAACCGCGGTAAGTCGCCGGCGGGCCGTAACAAAGGTAGGCAGGGAAGGAGGCAATATACCGTTACTACCAGATAGTGAAGAAGCAGACTCCGGTTTAATCGACATCTCAAATCTGTAGCTAGGGTTCGATCGAAAGAAAAAAAATGCACAATGGATGTTCATTGTGGTCTAGTAAAGAACCCGGGGGGATTCATATAAAAGCTGAAGTGTCCTCTTGAAATTCTGTTGTCTCGTTCTTCTGTCCCCAGCCACCGCTATCCCATCCACCCACCACCCACCACTACAGCGATGAGCATTTGTCCACACACCGCCATTGTTCCCGCACCTCCGCCTGAGGTCATCGACCTTAGCGCTGACTCGGACGACGATGAAGTTAATCCGTACCCTTCTATTATCCTCACCCCTTCACCCGAGGCTTTCGACCTCACTTGGGACGATGATCCTGTCATCTGGTCGCCCGAGTATCAGTGGATGGGCGCCGACGCGTATATGCTGGTCGTGGGATTCACCAACTCTGTGATGCGCAATAGCCCAGAGTTTGCATGGATTCTTTTCAAGCTCAGCAAAGAGGAAGCGCGTCGTGAGGCGATAGATCGATTGGCGTGGATGGTGGTTGCGGCGGAGACACTCCTGAACCTCAAGGAGCTCGACCGTGTAGAGAATCGACAGGACTATATCACCGACATCGATTTTACGGAGTCGTAGGTCACTTTTTCTGTTGGAGGGAGGAACGTACCCATTGACTCGATCGTTTGCTTTTCAGGAATAGATTGATGGAGAAATACCGCGCTGGACTCGCGCCAGCAGACGTCTCACTTCTCGACGCGATGGTCGCCGACCCACGCTTGATCGAAGTTGCTAGGATGGCGTTGAGCGTTTACGATCCTAGCACTATTCCTAATCTTGGTTCCGAGGTCAATTCTACCATTCTGGACGCTGCTGCAACGGACGCATCGAACGACGCTCAACCGTCTACTGCCACCGAGGCGGTCGACACTGCACAGTGAGTAAATTGTCTCTTATTCTCTCAGTAGTCAAGTGTACTTAACGCAATCCACTCTACAGATTGGACGAGCCTCCCGCTAATCCTGCTGCAGCCAATGTTCAGGCTACAGGCACTCCGGGATTGCGATCTGCGTCTGCTTTGGGGCCGGATTTGGTGTTGAGAGAGTTGAATGGGGAAGGGACGCGTGCTACATGTCGCAAAAAGCCGAACGGGCATTTCAACGCCCGCTCCGTTGGGTTGCCGTTGATAACCCAAATTAGCGTCGAAGGGCCGGTAATAGGGGGCAATTGCTCTATTTCGGGTAATCAACGGGGGTCCGACGGCGCCTGGAACGCAGGTTGGAACCACGTTGCGACGGCTTGAGGGTTTGTTGACACGGCAAATCATTCGGCTCGCGTTCGAACGCGTTGGATGCCGTTTGATTGCCGTACCGATTTTTGCGACATATTCAGCGGCGAATGCCGTGATTGGTTCCAAGTCCGAGCCTGCCGCGTCTCAGCCGTCTTCCACTCTTCAAGCTGGTCCATCGCCTGCGGCGACCTCGACTTCGAGCCTCCTGGCCGTCAACGAGAACCATAGTGGGGATGCTAGTTCTTCGGCGGGTCCGAGCACGAGCACTGCTCAGCAGCCTCGAGGGCAGGCAGGTCGCCCTAGGAGAACTCGGAATCAACAGCGTGGTACTTCCTCAGCGGCTTCGAGCTCTGGCCAGCAGACTCGAGCTCAGGCAGGAAACAAGAAGCCGAGGATATACGATGATCAGATGAATTCGTTCAGGTTGAACCGCGACATATGCTTTGACTTCCCGCCTGCGTCTGAGGATTGAGAAGCAAAAGTCTGCTTGCCTCTTGTCGCTTCACTTGGTCTATCAGTTCTTATTTCATTCTTCTCTGTCTTTACTCAGCTGGCTCTGGGTTGTCTGCTTCTCTTTGCTGTCTGTCTTGTCTGTCTTCTTCTATCGTAAAAACTCGAAAAAATCAGAAAGGATAAACAAAATCCAAAAAACAGAGAGATAAAACCGAAAAAAGAGGGAAAAAAATATAAAAACCGCCACTAAATCTTTGTTCCTGTATCTTTGTACATTAAACTAGTTGATCGAATCATCACTCGTTGAACCCTAAGACAAGACAGACTTGAGAGCAACTTAGCATCACAAAGCGGGCCGCTCCCGAAACCCTACAGTAGGTCTACCGGAAACAACCGGCTGTAACACCAAGCTTGTGATTGGGCGCGGGACACGGCACGCAGGGGCAGTCGACAGTTCCGGCGGGGCGAACACCCACCGGCTCCTCTTCTGTTCCTGCACATTTTCACTCTCGTCTGCAGGTCTCGCCATGTCCACCAGCCTCCTCGTTCGTTCTACACTCCCCAGGGCTCTCGCCCACCGTGCTATCCTGCGTACTGCTGCGATTCAAGGCATGCTGGAATCGCATTATAACCGTGGATCATGGCTAACGAGTGGTTTTAGCACGCAACAACTCGACTTTGAAGCATGCCTACGTTCCTGGTGGACGTGAGTGGGATTTCTGCTCAGATATTGAGAAGAAATAGATGACTTAGCCCGTGCACGAACAGCGATTCCAAAGGGCAGCGCAAACGACGCAACCACCTTCCCTCCTCCTTCGCCCACGCATGGATCCTACCACTGGGTCTTTGAACGAAGCCTCTCAGCAGCACTCATCCCTCTCACAGCTGCTGCTTTCGTAACAAGCGGCAGCAACTTCCCTATCGTCGACAATTTGCTCGGACTCTCGTTGGTCATCCACAGTCATCTCGGGGTGCGTGATTCTTTGTTTCTCTTCGCGGGTCACCCTCGTGTCTGATCATTTTTGTGATTTTAGTTCAACCAGGCTGTTGTTGACTACCTCCACACACGAAAGTTCCCAGTCATTGGCAGAATCGCGACCTGGGGTCTCCGCACTTTGACTGCTGCAACCCTTATTGGAGTGTACCAGTTCAACGCCAACAACATCGGTGCGTAGTAATCCCTTGGCTCATGATTGCGCCTTCTCTTTCTTCTTCACACCTCATTCGCTTCGTACACCCTTGCTCTGCCAAGCTCCGGACTATGACCCATGTCGCACCCCCCATCCCCCCATGCTTCAATGCCGCATTCTTCCGTTTCACTGACTCGCTCACCCCTCCAGGTCTCACCGAACTCATTGCCAAGGTGTGGACAGCATAGACGGAACCAACTTGTCCGTTTGGATGGCGCTGAGATGCAGAGAGAGAGCAGCAGATGGATGGATGCATATACGCCCCGCATTGTCACCTATCGAGCAAAATTCGGATGGGACTGACCCCCTGGATTCTATCATTGTCAATAAATCTAATTCTTTAATCCTCCATCCATCCTTGGCCGCTGATATAGTTCGGCTTGAACGATTGCTTGTTTAGCGGCTGGTGTTACCCCACCACATTTGCGTTCTTGCCTGTGGTACATATTGCTCTCCTGATCCCAGATTATAGCTTCACCTTGCTCACGTACAGCTGCTCAACCGGGAGATGGTGATGGGGGTGATGGTGGAGACAGACCTCCCCCACTTGAATTGCCAGGTGGTTTGGATTTTGCTCGGAGCGAACGAACGGCCAACCTTGAAGCTATCCCTCCGGATACACCCCTTCTCCCGGGATCTCGAACTGCAGGGACGGACTCACTCACTTTCGCTGTTAGAGTCAAAGGGAATCTCACTGAAAACGCAGGAAGGGTGGAGAGGAAGACGCAGAGCCCAGTTTGCCGACCTCCGGGTGGAAGTCCACCGCCTGGTCTGTGGACCTGGAGGGATAGATGGCGAAGCGGGCATGCGCAGCAGGGTGGGAGGTGGGGGTGAACAAGCGGGGAGGAGTCATTGGTTTTTATTAGCGCTGATCAAGATATATGCAGAGTTGGGCAGACCGCAAGTCAAGGAAACACGGATTCTTAAAGCGTAAACTGTCAATACGTCAAACGGATCGTCGTCGATAAATGAAAGGCGCGTCGATTGGGCGAACTGTTCAATCCAATATAGTATTTTTCTGTCTGACTAGCTAGGCTGAAAGGAATAGAAACGGTTTGGAAAAGCCGAAAGGGAAAGAGAGGGGCATGCATTCAAATATTCAAGCTTCAAGCACCATGTTTAGAACGTTAGAGTCGTCAACTTGCTGATTCTTTCGTCGCTTCCAGATCCTTCAACCTATACCAGAGAAAGAGGCAACGAACTTTTAAGTATCCCCGAGCCCAGAGGGGTAGCAATGTCACTCACCGATATCGCAATAATCTGTTCTTCGTCAATGATATATCCAGCAAAATCCTCATCAAGGGCTCCGGGCCTGGACGTCTTAATATATGGGAGGCTGGATACAACGTCCTTCTCGAAAACGTCTCCTGCTTGAATGACAGTGGGGTCGATACAAATCGTTTGCTGAAGAGAAGGGTCCAGGTTTACTGGGGGAGAATTGGGATCGAAATCGAAATCTAGGACTTCGATGCCAGGGCCTTCGGCGGGGAGAGACAAGACCCGTTGGCCACGAAGATGTCTATGCAGAAAGCCTGGTCAGTAAGTCTGTTCAGACACTAGAGCTACGCGCACTGGCACCTTGTCCATGGGTTCGGACTCGGAGGAAAGGTGGGCCTGGGAATCCAGCGTGTTTCGGACGGGCCCCAAACGTCCCATTGCGCGGTTATTGGGAGTTCAAATTTTCCGCTCTGCGACTCTTTCCAATATTCGATGAAAACCGAAGTGGGTACCACTAACTGGAACTGCTCAGAGTCGAAGAGCCCACAATGTGTGGCGTATTTGATCTGCAGGACGCTGAGCTGGGAAGAACCAGAGGGATTTGGAGAGCCACTGGCTTGTAAGGACGCGATGGTGCATTTGACTGAGACGATTGTAACGCCGCACTTGACAGGAGGAAGAAGTAGTGAAGCAAGATGCGTGAATCCTGTTCGGATGTGACTTGACCGTGGATTGATAGAGTACAGATCAATGCTTCCAACACCGCGACTGGCGGGCGTCGTCACATGGAACAACGTCGGTGAGACAAACGAGAACTCGCAGGCGGTTATGAACGAGCTATCCTGGGGTCCCAGCGTGTCCTGCAAAATGATGAGAGATTGTGGTAATGAGATGACGCGACACGCACCCCAACGAGCGTGCCAATCTTCCAGTTCCATACCAAGAGTCGTGACAAGAGCTTCCCCGGGCTATAGATTAGCATTCCGACGAGATCTCCGGCGATTTTGACTGTATAATCGTAAGGATCATCTGGATATCCCATATGGGTATGGAACCCGGGTCGAACATGGAGATTCTGCCTGGTAGCCTCTGGGTGTGGTGCGGGTCTGGAACTGGTTGGCGAGTACATCGTAATCCATGCCGACCTGTCATGATCATCATCCGGTAGGCTTGAAGTGGTAAGGCGTTGTGATAAATCGAACGAACTCACCGATAATCGCAACCAGAAAGCACGAGAAGGTTCTGGCTTGCATCAGAGGCATATCCACAAATCTTCGCGTTGAGATTGCAGTGGGTGATGGCCTGATATACGGGGGCTCTGGAAGTTGGGAGCTGCAAGATGAGCATGTTTCCCTCTTTGGACATCTTGATGAACGTTCCCCCAGCCAGTTGATATGCACTACAAGAACCGTCGATATTATACGTTTTTCGGTTGGTCCATGTCAGCGTTTGCAAACTTCCTCGTCGCTCTTGGGGAGGCTCGTTAGCCCCTGCCTGAGGATGCGGTGGGACGACAACGTCTGGCGGCCCTTCGTCAATTGGATCTATGCGTCCTAACTCCTGCACCTTCAACTCCTCCTGAGAAACTGGCTCCTCTGTGTGAGCCTCTTCTTCGGATGCAATCTCCGAGCCATTGTAGTCGTCATTCTCAAGTTTCTTCATCTTCACGACGTTAGCCCCGGCCGTCATCCCCGCCAGGGCAGTCCTTGCCGCGCTTAATTCTTCTAAAAGCTTGAGCTGAGCAGAGCTGGCGGCGTTGAGATCATCTAAGAGCTTGACGTGATCTACCTGGTGGGCAGACTTGGCCGCATGCAGCTCCTCCAGAAGCTTGACCTTTTCGGAATGAGAGATAGACTTGGCTTCGTTCAACTCTTCTAGGAGCTTGACCTTGTCTGCCTGAAGGTCTAGAGTTTGACGGGTGAACGCCAATCGAATCTCGTTGAGGTCGTCGAACTCGAGCTCAGTCCAATCCCGAGCAACGTGCTCGCACCACCAGTCTTGGGGTTCAAGCTCGAGAAGGCCTTACCCTAGCTCGCTCTCGCAATAAATCCTCCTCCCGCTCTAAAGGGGCTACTATCTTCGAGCCACCCACAGGGCCTGGGACTGTTGCACCTGCCAACCCTACTACCCCCCCCAGAAACACGACCCCTCTTGTCTCATACTCTGCTTCAAAGCTCTACGGCTACAACAAGTCCAGCGCGGGGAGTGGAGGTACTCTGAGTACACCGATGGCGGCCTCAACGCAGAACACCACTCAAGCTTCCACACTTGCTGCACAGAAACAGGTTATCGTGGCCGAAATCGGCAAGTCCAACGACATACCGGCTACGACTATCGGGCACTTCTTGGCCGAGTATGAGCATCTTGCCGAGAAAGATAAAATCAAGAAGTTCTTGAGGAAGACCAAGCTCTACAAGAAAGGAGTGTGGGAGATGCCTCGGGAAGAGGGAACAAAGGAGGAAAACTTGTATGTCCCGATGGAGACCATAGCCAACGAGATAATCCCTTACTTCCATGGCTCTTCGAATCGAAAGGCCCTCGTGTCTTCTGGGAAGCCGCTTTATCATAAGGAGAATCCAGCAACCAATCACTCCTCTTCTCCGGATCTGGTTATCCAGGCCAACGGCCCCTCTTTCGAGTTTCCTCATCGGACACCCATGCTCGCCCCTGGTTTGGGGTACTCCAACTCTGCTTCCTGTCTCGAAATGAAGCTTGACAAAGATCTGGGTAACACCCTCGCCAGTCACGTACCCCAGGTCGGAATTTACTCAAGGTATGCGATCCCGTCTCCGGACATCCATTTCTTGAATTAACTTCGTCTTCAGGCAAATGTTTATTCAACAGCCCAACCGTCGATTCGTTCGAATCCTCGTGATCTCGGAAAATCGCGCTGGTCTTGTCCACTTTGACCGTAGTGGTGCCCAATACACCGACCTCATCAATATCAATGAACGCCCCGGTGACTTCATCCGCCTCATTCTTGGCGTCAGCTGCCCCGATGAGCACCTCCTTGGCCTTGACACTACCATCCAATGGGTTATCGGTCCCGATGGCAGGAAGAAGAGTGGCACCCTTACCACGGAGGACGCAGATGGAAATGAGATCACATACGACTTGGTTGAACCGTATCCCGTCTTCAACAGGCACTCGATTCGTGGCCGTGGTACGATCTGCTGGACAGTTCGAGATGCTGCTGGAAATGAGTTTCTGGTTAAGGATTCGTGGAGATCCGACGGCCGAGAGTCAGAAACGACTTTTCTTGAGAAAGCCAAAGGACTTCAAGGTGTTGCCCAGATGGCCTCTTTCGAAGAAGACCGCGAGGAGACTGCCGAATTCCGTGGCCCAATCACCAACGGCCAAAGGGCTGAGGACAACTTCCACAATCGTCGGTCGATGCGAGTTGTCCTCCACTGCTACGGTCCGCCTATCATTCATTTTACATCGATGAAGCATGCAATTTCTGCCCTTCGCGATGCCATCGCCGGTAAATACTACATGATCCACTTTCGACGGCGACGTTTTCTCTAACTCTCCGACATCATTGACAGGACACCGCAACTTGATCCACCAGGACCGGAGAATCCTCCATCGTGACATATCAATCTCTAACATCCTTCTCGGGAACCCTGGTGCCCAAAAAGGCCTTCGAGGCTTTTTGATTGACCTTGACATGGCAATTTTCTGGAATCGCGACCCTTCGGAAATCATAGCGGATTGCAGGACGGTAAGCACGGAATTTATGGCTACTCCCTACGACTGATTCATTTTTATAGGGAACTCGCCTTTTCCAGTCCATTATGGTTCTCCGCAGCTTCGAGAAGAAGTTTCAGACCACCCACGACTATCTGGATGACATGGAGTCGTACTTTTATGTGCTGTGCTACCTTATGTTCTGCTTCAGCGGGGCTGGTGATCATGTGAAGGCAATCATCGCCGACGAAATTAAGAGTTGGGATGATGACAACCCGAAATTTGCTGCAGCCAACAAAACGTCCTTCATGAATCGCCCACTACGCGCACAAGACTGTGTTGCACCATATTGGCACAAGGCTTGCGTTTCTCTGCTCAAGGATCTCAAGCTGTTTGTTGCAAATATTGTGCGCGAAAAGACGGAGATTTTCGAGGGAGAGCTCACCGAAGAAGAGCAGGAGGATAGAATCGAGGAACTGCATGGGAAGGATAATGACCACTACGAGAAGGTTCTTAGCCTCTTTGACAAGGCAATCGAGGCGTTACCGGATCAGGATCCCGTTGTGGAGAGTTCTAAAGCTACGGATGCGACCTCGGCCGATTCCCCGCATGGCGGACCTCTTCCCACTCCCTCTCATGCGGCCCGGTCCGCCGCAAAGGCCAAGCGTGTCCCCGTGCCCAAGAGGAGCTCCCAGGAACTCGAAGATCCCGAAGAACCTCAAGTCAAGCACCCCCGTACTGCCCGTTCGATGCGATCGAAGCGCGGCGCGGCGAAGCCTTCTCCTCTTTCCCAGTCCCAGTCCAAATCCGCCGCTCAGTGAACACTGTATATTGTTGAATTATTTGTGCCTTCTCTCATTACACGATTTCCTTCACTTCAGCCACTTCTTTCACAAGCTCTGCTGCGTTATGGTTGCTCGGTTTAAATATATGAGCCTTTGTGTCCGATAAACCCTTTAAGCCTGCCTCGCCGCCGTGCCCACTACTTTTCGAATGAGGGACATGTGTATTGGCAGCGTCCTGTATGTACCTCATGCCAAGCGGGAAGGTGGTAACTACATATAATATTGTCCTGAAAACAAGGAACAGCAGAATCACCCTGAAATGCTGGCTGATGACATGGCTATTGCACAAAGGCGAGGTGGGTCCTCGCAACAGGAGTCAGTGTCTACCGCAAGCATGCCAGCGGTCGTAACGTCAGATATGTTGATTTCCAGACGTATACTGTTGTCGTTCTGAGGGTGAAAACTGACGAAAAAATTTGGCATCCGTTTGGAGACACAAACGAGCGACATACCAGGGGCAGCTAGACTCGAGTACATAAGCTTGGACACATAAACTCATCATGTTTTTCTCCAAGAGATGAATGCTATAGTACAATCAAAATTCAGGCGAGAGGTTGCCGAGCAAACCTAAGTCATCAGCGAGGCTCGCGAATGCACGTCGAAAAAAACCAGACACAAGGATGAAACGGGAAGAAACCGATCACCGAATCAAGTCTCCAGAACTCAAATTCTACCGTTGTACCTCAACCTCCACATCCTCCACCACACCCACCCCCTCCTCCACACCCACTTCCTCTTGTCCACCCTCCACCAGCACCACCACATCCCCCTCCGCACCCGGCATTCCCGCACCCGCCTGAATTGCACGCTCCTCCACTGCACTGCCCATGCCCATTACCACATGCTCCGCCATGATCAATGACACCATGGTTCGTAGATACGCACCCTCCGTTCAGGTAGCCTCCGCCGTCATAGAAAAGGGGAACGGGCATGAGGAAGGCGGCTCCATAGCCGCAATAAGACGCGTCATTCTCCTTCCTCTCGCGTTCTCGCTTGTCGCATCCTTCTTTGCTCATCCCTTGCTCAGAGTTATCCTCATTCGAGAGTAAATCAGAAGCTTTGACCCCTTTCTCCGACTTCCCCTTCTCAGCACGCTTAACCCTCCTTTCCATCTTCTTCGCGTGTTCYTTATGCCTAATCTTGGCCGTGTCAAACGTCCTCCTATTTCGACATGCAAACAAGACAGCGTTATGCTCGCTGGCATGGGTGGCTGCAAGCATGTCTTGTCTATTTCCCAGAAGTGGACGTTGTGAGCGTGTCCCAGCGGCAGAGGAAGAGGATGAGGAAGGGGAGGAAAGGAATCGCGAAAGCCGTTGTCCGATGGTATCGCCAGGAAGTGGGCAGCCACAGTGGGTATATGGGGTACCAAATCGAGCCTGTTCTTGAGTAATAAGTGAAGTGTGACGTGGGTGGGAGAAGAAAGACGAACATTCCATGCTCTACACGTCAAATCAAATGCTGAGCTCAGTTTGACGCCGTCAACTTTATCGTCACTACGAACAAGTCCAGAGTCAATACCAGGTGCAAGTCGGCGATAAGYTTGTGATGGCATAAGAGAGGGGCTCAAGGAGGGGAGARGGAAAAGACCAGARAACCATKATTACGCACTGRTCAATGAACCGCCCAACACAACGCTTACAATCAGCTTCATACTGTGCATTCATGAGTTGGTGCGTATGCCATACGAGATCGATATCCAAAGTCGGCACGAAGAACGATGCAGGGGAAGAAGACAGTAAGTCGAGGAACCTGTTCATGATACGATTGTTAGCCACAACTTAACGGCGGGCTAGACAAAGGCGTGGTAGCGGGAGAAACGCAAATAGATGAAATGAAGTCAAACGAAAAGGGAAAAAGGATCAAGACAAATACACACGCATGATAGCGAGCGATTGCATGCTGCAATACGACTTCATCTTGAGGTGCATCGAAGAAACCCGGCTTCGTCCATCCGAGATGCGTCATCTTCTGTACAAAGCTGCCCTGGCGGAGGACCTAAGCCAAAGCGATTTCAGCAACTTCGTTTTGACGATCGGCTAGAATTACATAGGGTGAAAAAGACTCACAGCACCAGATAGCTCGACTGAGTAGATCATAGGAGTCGAATGGGCGCTCATGATCCTTCCTATCCTGTCATAACCGTCAGTTTTCGCGAAACTAAACAAGAGCGTACGGAATAAAAAGGGGGACTTAAAAGTTAAAAGGGACGGATACAAAAACGATTAACAGGAATAATCAAGAAAGGACCACTCAACGAACGAGCAAAGGCACGTACAGCTTATTCATCTTGAACTGGCCCCTAATCTCAGCCAGCTTATAGTCGGCCCCATGCAAAATCTCCAAACACAGTGCCTCATTACACCCTACCGTTGACTCCGTCGCAATCCGGTTGCTTTTGCAATTGCTACTGCCAGTGGCTGTAACGTCGGACTGTTCCGAGACCAGCTTATCACTCGCTCCACAGAGAGTCTTCAGAAGGGAGTCCCCCGTGGTCGTCACTACTTTGTTGCCGGTGCTACTGCCAGTAGCCGCGGCATCGTACCGTTTCGCAACGTCCGAGATGAGTAATCTCCCTGCCTTCTGATCCGCAACTCCGGACTCGGTGAAGAAGGTGCCACTGTGAAAGAATGTGGTGTGGTGCGAAGGGAAGTGGGTAAGCGAAGATGGTCAGAATTTGATGAAGTACTCGAAAGATTGGGAGACGACTCACGGGAGGCACGAATCGGGCGCCATACCCTGACGAGAAAGGTTTTCTGCAAGCTTTCGAGCACACAAAGTRCCTTTCGTGATCACTGGACAGCTATCCGTCGAACACGAAAAACGAAAACGTGATTGCAGGTACCCTGTTCCATCTGATTTCATATAGGCTGAAGGGCAATGTCGTCAGCACAGTATCACCATTCGGAGGAGAAGTGGAGTGACGCACGAACGATAATCTTAGCACGACATCGTGGACAGAGAATTATCTTGCTGTGGCTCACCGAAGTAGACTGGATTGAGTCGAATGGTAGGCCAACTCGAGTATAGAATGCATTGACTCGAACCTCCGCAGGAGGCAAGTCTAATAGAGATGGCAGACGAGGCTGGATGATGATGAGGCATGATCGAGGAAGTTTGGAACAAACGACGTACGAGTTCCTTGCCAAACACCTGGCCGAGTTCAGCGAGAGGCTTGCATTGCAAGATCCGTTGACCATCCTCGGTGTACCACCTAATCAAATACAATCAACACCAATTGTGAAGGATGACAGGATGAATGACGCACCGAGGATTAAGCATATAGGAGTGCCAGACCTAGGGGCAGATTATCAGGGTGAAACGACGGTGTGGAGATGCAGATATTCACCATGAGCACGTCCAAGGGAGGAAGTGTGTCTTCCAACGGCTGCAACGCATCCTTGGATTTTAGAGAGCGAGCCCATACATCAAATCTACTCGATCACTATCAGAAACCCCTAGGACTCAACTACGGAGGAACGGAAACGTACCGCTCGACGGCCAGCTCAACGAACCAGGCCCACCTCTTCTCTCGGTCTTCAGGCATATTTTTAATGTTCAGATTCAAACCTTCCACCTGAGTCTTCAAATTCGAGAAGGCATTGAGCAACGCCAAGTGGCCTTTGATCTGCTCTATGTCGACGAAAAGCCCATCAGTAAAGACTTGTCCAACCTTGAACCTCGTCGGAAAGTTGTAATGAGGTAACAGCAGATCATCATCCGTCCCGTCCAAGGGCGTTGAGCCTGGTTGGGCGATACGGCTGTAGGCCGGCAGCTGTTCTGTGCTGGGGGATGAGGCATCCATATGTGAGTGTTTCCCAACAGCTCGGTTTTCGAGAGGTTTTATAGTTGAGATCAGCGTTAGTTGAGACACACTTAGGGTGGGCGGACGTGCTTCCTGTCAACCGTTCGGAAACCGTTTACAGCTTTGCGCAGGTGGCTGGTAGTGTTTCAGGGGTTGATGCTAGGTCGTGCGTTTGTTGCGGGGATTCTGAAGGAGGACATGAAAACAAAAAGCTCCATGGCACCATTCCGATAGGGATACATGTTAGGATACAATTAGGGCTGCGAAGAAAGGAAAGCACACATTATCTAATGTTACACAGATCGAAAGGACAAAAAGGAAGAACCGAAAAGTACATGAAACCAACCCAAAACATACCTTCATTTAGAGCCATGTGACATTCCCTACGCTCTCCGCATCTATCCATTCACAGTCATATCGACGAGAACCCCCATCGCACCGTGATGCTTACCTGAATAATGAGAAGGCGGGGCAAGTGGAAGTGTGATTGCAAGATTTGTTGAAAACGAACGAGGGTAGGCCTCGTGGGGCACAGTCAATGCATGGAAAGAAGACTGGACGAAGAGCAACGTGCGGAGGTAGACTTCACGCACTGTACTCAGACACGACAGCACGGGGTTCTCTCCAAGCTCTCCGCGCGATTCACACAGGGCGTTTCTTCTGCGATACGTGGACATCCGTATAGTTCCGCACAAGAATGTCATGTTGGCTTACAAGTATACCAATCCAAAGTCGTTTTGTTTAGCATACTATAGAGGAGCTAGAACGTGATAACTGGTCAGATCAAAGTGGAGTTGCATACGTACTAAACGGTGCTAGGGGGGCGTTTGGGGGTATTCAATCTTCGTCCACCAAGTCCTACCCATTCAGTTGGATGCCTAAGATCAATAGAACGTTGAGGGGCACACAATCGCCACTAATGTGCTCGCAGATTGGCCGAAAGTCCGTTGGAGAGGACCTTCAACCATGCTTTTGGCGGCCTGGCACAGCGTCTGATAACCATCTG